>CAWUFW010008392.1:600000-893619 GCA_963921515.1 Calotriton arnoldi
TAGACAACTCCAACATGGGCTTCCCACGGGTGTATGTCTTGTCCTATGGTGTAATGAAGTGATATTCTGTGCCATGTCTGTCAAAATAGCTTGGAAACATTCAAACATTTGGGACCTGATGACCTATAAGTTAGTGCCTTCAACTAAGACAATTTTAGCTCTAAGGGCCTCATGACGCAAAATCCCTGAGTTTGTGACCACAAAAGTACATATCAATATGCACAAAGCCCTTTTTATGAGTTAGAAATTCTTTCAACTAGTAAAAGGAATTTTCCAATTGTTTCCAAATTGCAAAAAGGAAAGTTCATTGAAAGGGTTTCCTCCCTCCCCTCTCCAGTTTGGAAAGGAATTTGCTGATAGTTTGTGATTGCAATTTCTGTTGCAAATCATTAATCAGCTAACAACCCCCAAATTAGGGTAGTAACTAATTTGCAATTTTCCATTGAGAATCATGTTTGCAGCCTCAGGGGGCAGTAGAGAAGTTTTTCAAAACCAAAATCGTTTTTTTTCAACCAGCATTGGTTACTTTAAAGGACAGGGGCTGCTTTGAAAAAAATGTTTTCCATTTTGGAAAGCTGTCGTAAAGATTATGGTGTGCTGTCCATTTCAGGCCACCATCTCTGTAATTACAGGCAATCACAGAGGGTCACAAATTGGCACCTGCCTAATGAATATTAATTAGGAAGGCCATTCAGCAACCCACTGCAAGTCATTATTTTGTGAACCGATCTCACAGATGTCGGTTTGCACAACAGTATTCAAATTGCAAAATGAATGTGCTCAATTTTCCACCACTTTTTGCGAATTAAATAATAATGCATCAGGACCCTAATTTCATAAGGAGATGGATGCCAATTGTGTTCACTCCTTGTTTGCAGTTTTACCAGGTGTACGTACCTGTTGAAATCTGCGTAGTGCATCATAAACCAAAATTTAAGCTGTTTAGACAGCAGCCAGGTAAAAAGAGAAGTTCCTCTGATATTTGCATGGATACTGGCCAATTGTGCACACAATCTACTTTAGCCAGCCACAAGTAAGTAATGAAGTTTCTTTTCAACTTATTTGCAAGGGTACCAGCAATACAGTATATCATTTCTGCTATTTAGCCAGTTGCCAGGTAAATATTAAAATGTCTTTGCTACTTGCCAGGCTATCAATCAATCAATCAGGGAATTGTAAGCGTGCTACTCACCCGTGAGGGTCTCAAGGCGCAGGCTACTACTCAAATAACATAAACGTTCTGCTATTTAACCAGCAGCCTCATAAATAATTATGTTCATTTTGAGATTATTTGGCATTTGCATGGCTGTTGGCCTAATTGTACATGTCTGCTGTTTTGCCAGGAGGTGAGTAATGAGTGAAGTTGTTTTGTTTGCTTGACTGCTCTCCACATAGTTCAGAACCTCTGCTATTTAGCTAGTGGCCAGATAAATAGTGATTTTTCCTTGCTATTTGAAGGCTGCTGGCCAAACAGTGCAGAATATCTACCAATTAGCCAGCAACCTTGTAAATACTGAAGTTTTTCTGCTATTTGCACAGCCGCCAGTCGAACAGAGCAGAATCTCTACTTTTTTAGCCAGAGGCTGGGTAAATAGTGAAGGTTTTCTGCTAATTGCACGGCCGCCAGCTAAACAGTGCAGAAGCTTTACCATTTAGCCAGTTGCCAGGTAAGTAGTGAAGATTTTCTGCTATTTGCATGGCTGCCGGCCAAACAGTGTAAACATTTTTTCTTTAGCCAGCGGCTGGGTAAATGGAGAAGTTTTCCTGCTATTTGCATGGCCCTGGCCAAACAGTGCAGAATCTCTACTATTTAGCCTGTGGACGACTAAATAACAGAGAAAATTCACTATTTACCCAGTGGCTGGGTAAATAGCCGCTACCATATGTTTTTGGGTTCCCCTCTGCTGGCTGGACTGGGGCTGCCGGTTGAACGTATTTTGCTCATCCTTTCAATTACATTTACTTCCTTAGCAACCCCTCCATTATTTTTTTCAATGCTTTATATGAAGTTGCTGACCTACTGTCAGAACTTAATTTCTTCTGTTCAAAGATGAGCAGTAACTTGGGATGCCTAAAGTGTTTAGGGAAAAATTGTGAAATCGCAGCAAGGTTGAAACCTGCTGCTAATAGTTCTGCATTTGAAAAATAAATAGGGTGCCATGCAACAATCCGCATGCAATAAAAGAAACAGAAAAGGCCCTGTTTGGAAATGGGCCTCTCTGAATGGCCATCCCAAACTTTTTGCCTTCCCTCTCCTCTTATTCCAACATCGGTTTGGCTGGCTTTAGTACTCTAAGCACTTTACCACTGCTAAAGTGCTAACGTGCATGTGCTCTCTCCCTAAAACAGGCTAACATGTCTCACACCCAATTGGCATACTTAATTTACTTATAAGTCCCTAATAAAGTTCACTACATGTGCCCGGGCATGTAAATTAAATGATACTAGTGTGCCTGCAGCACTGCTTGTGCCACCCACCTAAGTAGCCCTCTAACCATGTCACAGGCCTGCCACTGTAGGGCTTGTATGTGCAGTTTGCTGCCACTACAAATTGGCATTTAAAATCCTTTGCCAAGCCTTAAACTCCCCTTTTATTACACAGAAGTCACCCCTAAGTTAAGCTCTGGGTAGTCCTACGGGTAAGGTGCTGTGTAACTAAAAGGTAGGACATGTACTTGTATATTTTACATGACCTGGTAGTGACAAACAGCTAAATTCATTTTTCACTGCTGTGGGGTCTACTCCTCTCGTAGGCTAACATTGTGAATTCCTTAGAATACCTTTAAGCTGTAATTCCTGATTAGAAAGGAGAAGCTACAACATGTTTCATATCTTTGGAATGGTGATGATAAATCCTCTTTACTGGTAAAGTTGGATTTAACATTTCTATTTAGAAATGCCACTTTTAGAAAGTGGACATTTTTCTGCTCTTACTGTTCTGTGTGCCTTGTGTCTTCAATACACGTATGGGCTAGGTGACAATTACACCTTGTGCATTCCTTCCAGACAGCCACAAACACAGGAAGGCAAGATCTGGCTGAGTAACCATCTACATGCATTTGCATTCTGATTGCTCTTTCCTGGGCAAGAAGGGAGGAAGGGGCTGACATGTCCCCTTCAATAGTTAGTGGCCTGACCCCACACAAAGGACTTATTACCCCCACAGATGGCCTGGCAGACAGAACTGGGTTGAAAGGAATACTGGTGCACTTCAAAGCCACTCTTTGAAGTCTCCCCCGCTTCAAAGGCACATTGGGGTATAAGTACTGGGTCTTGACCGAACCAAATCAGTCACTTCTGGACCTACAACTGAACCTCTGTCAGAAGAGCTGCTGTGCTGCTCAAAGGGCTCAATTGGACTGTTGATCTGGATGGCCTGCTTTTCTGTTTGTTGCCCTGCTACCCGGTGCTCTCTGACTCTGCTGAAGGAGACCTAGATTCTGCCTTTCTTCAAGTGATCTCTAAGGGCTAGTTGGCTTGCCTCCTCTTGCTTGAGGCTTAAGGATATCAAAGTCTGTACCCCTGCTCCTGTGCCTGGCTCACAGGAAGTGGTCCAGATACTTGAAACACAGATTTCGACCATCTCTTGTCTGAGTGTAGCAGAACCAGCGCATCGACCTGGTTGTGTGAGTGGAATCAGCGCATCGCATCAAGACCAGTGATTCGCCTCCCCAGTTCGGTGCATCGTACATTGTATCGCCGCAACCTAATGAGATTGACTCATCCCCTCGACTGCATGGCCTGAATCAGGTGCTTCGCTTGATGCCTCTTAACTCCGCACCTGTCTTCGGAACTAACACATCGTCTGCACTGCGTGGAGAAGATCACCGCATCTCACTGTTTGCGACCAGGAAAGGTACTTTGTACCCTGGGGCCTGCATGGGTCCTGTAGCCGGCTGGTGCTCCATTGCGGTTGGCTCGAACTTTGACTTTGCCCCGGACCAGCACAACCTAAAGTAACCTTTTTAGCGCTAATTGCTTCTAAGAGCTTTACTAATTCTATATCTCTACTTTTACACGTTGTATTTCTGTTATTTTGGTCTTGTTTTATTTATAAAGTCATGCTTTACATTTTTAAACTGTTGTGGAGTCTTTTTGTAGTGTTTTCAAGGTGTTACTGTATGAGTTATTGTCCAAATACTTTACACGTTGCCTTCCAAGTTATGCCTGCCTGCTCTGTGCCAAGCAACCGGAGGGTGAGCACAAGATAACTTAGGTTGTGTTGTTACCTACCATGACTAGGATTGTGGTCACCACTTGGACACCGTGCATACCTCTGCCAAATAGAGACCCAATTTCTAACAGGTCTCTATTAGAAAACTAAAGACATTCAGCGCTATCTAAATTTGAAGATTTTTTTCTTTCCAAAAGAATATATAATGTTAAAAATGGCATATGAAAAGACAACATACATTGCAACAGTGGTTTCTTCAATTTTCTCCCTGCTATGATTTTATTTATATTGTATCTGAAACAGAAGCAATACCTCATTCTGGCATTGGCTAAAAAAACCAAAATTATGACGCTTGTTCTAGTTCTAGTATTTTGGGTGCAGTTCTTGATGGGAATAATGGAAAGAGACTGGTAGATCCACTGCTGCAAATGTAGCTCTTGGCTTTGCTCTCTCTGGCAGTCCACTTTCTCTGGGCATTTCTCAGGCTACGAACATGGTTGATTTCTCTTCCTGGGCAGTCTCACTTCCTGCATGTTTAGGTAGACTCCTTTGCTAACTTAGCAGGTGCAGACTTCTAGGCACAAGGCAGACTCTTAGATCATCCAATTGAAAACGCAGACTTCAGGTGATGTTTCCTTACTTCTGGGAGATTAGACGTCAGACAGATACCAGCTTTGGTCATACAGCAGTCTATCAAGTACTCTGTCGAGCACTCCCATCTGTGGTCACGAAGAACTTGGACCTAGAATAAAGTGGATTGGTTTGGTTCCCATATTTATACATATCTTCCAGACAGGGGATGTGGATCCACGGTCTCAATCTTCAGAACCGGTTTGGGTAATTTCTCTTTTCAAGATGAGTGATGTCTTTCAGAACCTAGTGGATGGCCCACAGCCTTCGAGGTCAACAGAGCCCCTTCTCAGGAACATTAACACATTGTTTCTCACCTGCTGTCATCCTAAGAGGCAACTTGTTGCTGGGGCTAATCGAGGTAGATGAGGCATGATGCACATTACTGGTAGATAATCAAATGATATCTGTTTCTTTAACACCATGCCTTCTCAGTATATTTCCATCTGTGATGAGTTTCCTGAAATAACTTCATTGAATGTAGCAATAGTAGCATTTTTGGTTTCCCACCAAGAAAGAGGATGTTACAAATTAAAAGACTTGTTCACTTTCCCAAGCCATGATGGTGTCTGACTCCACACAAGAATTTGAATCTTGAGATAGAGCAAACGTAAGTGGTTTGCGGTGGCCATTTTTTTATCATAATATTAACATTTTTAATATGAGATCCTTGCTTCCTCCCTGCTAGCATCTCATACTGCTCAAAGGCAGTTGTTCCTAAGACTTTCATTAGATCAGTGTTTCCAGTGATCTTCACTTCGGGGATCTGGAGTATCTTTCATGATGACTTGGAAGTCACTTACCTGCACCTAAAAGAAAATGAGCATTCCCACAAGGGTGGTATTGTGTTGTTAAATGCTCATTAGTTGAATAATTTCTGTTTAGTTGAAACGCACTGGTGTTGTAATGTTAACCCTTTCTTCTGAAAGACTCCGAACTAATACATTTGGTTGTGTCTTAACAACCATATTGTGAACTGCAGTCAGTATCCTTTTTAAGTTCATCAGACTGTACAGGTGTTTTCCATTTTCATCCTCATTACACTGATCAGAGAAGTGGTCCTAAGAATGTTTGTTCACTGTAGTGTTATGTGCTGCTGGAGAATTACCTACTCTACCTAAATCACATGTATCTGAAGAGTGTTTTCCCCACTTAAAAAATGCATCACAATGCTATATTCTTGAGATTGTTAATTCAGTAGGGTACTGGGTTAATGCTGTTGTGTTTACTTTCTTTAGGACTGGTGGTATTAAAATGCAATACAAGAGACTAATCCACAACAAGTACAGATGAGGCTGCAACACAGCACATATGTCTTTTCACAATCCTCTTTCTCTTTGTGTCCTCTGGTGCTTCTTATAAGTAGTCTCTCCAGAAACCAAGGTGACTGAGGCAGACCAGCATAGAAGTCCTGGAATCCCAGCAGTGTAAACATGAGTATCACCCCTAGACTACTCTCGTATAGTGGAGGACTACCTACCAAATTAGAGATCCCCATCTGCCTGGCAGAGACTACTCTGCTGAAAATGAATTCTTTGGAGTAGCAGATGCACTTTCATCACTGCTGAATGCCAAGCAGGTGCCTAATGTTTTGCCCATTTACCATTCGTTTTTGCCTTTCAGAACCCAACCCCACAAAAGGGGCTTTACTGGTAAAAGCAAAAAAATCAATGTCCCTGGAATGAGAGTTTGTTTCGTGCTGCACATGGGATATTGATTTTTCTCCTTGCCCAGGTTCACCTTGCCTTGCATGGAAAAATCAGTGACCATCACCTGCCTAAAATATGTCGGGGTGAACATTATTGTGACCTGGTAGACCATCCTCAAAGCTGTGTTTTCTGAAAAGCAAAAAAATCAAAAGCTCTGCCGTGCAGTGTGAGAGACTGAACTTTTTGCAGTGTACCTCCACTTTTTGCCCCCATTTTGACTACTAAATGCCGGTTTTCTGACTCTGATGGTGCCCTGGTCTCTGCTAACCAGACCCAGGGCTGGTGCTCTGATTAAACGTATATGGTAATTAGATAGAGTTACAATTGGTACTGACAACCTACTAGTAAGTCCCTAGTATATGATAGGGCATGTAGGTTTAGAGGCCCAGTAGATTTAATGCACTTAGGTGTGCCCTGTTGTGGTGCCTGCTGTCATTTTAAAAGCCAGCCCCGCAGGCTGCTTTTACATTGGAATTCCATGCAAATTCGACCTTGGAAATTAAGGTGCTTCCGAAGTAGTAATTTACCTTATATTTACATATAAGTCACCCCTATGGTGTCCCCTAGGTGCCTCAGGGGTAGGGTGCCTTGTAACTGTAAGAAGGGGCATTATAAAATATGCTTTATATGCCCTGGTGACGGTGATAGAGCAAGGTTTTGCAAATGAAACTTGCTCGGACGCAATCTTCCTCATAGTATTAATGTATTAAAACTTGTATTGTCCCTATTAATCCTTGCACACACTACACGAATAGCGAGGATGCTTGCCTATGTGTTTTACTAACGAATAACGCTTGTTCCTAATCTAAAATGGCCGCTTAAGCGCGGGAACTTCTCTGCGCAGGTCGCAACCTGATCACATGGTGTGACGTCTTTCTTTGCTTGGTGGGAATTTCTGCTTCTGCGCAGTGTGTCTTAAAATGGCTGCTCTATGTTTTCACATGCTTCAGCTTGCTCTCGTGTCATTACTAATTTGTCGTTTATTAACGCTAATAATGCGGGATAGGATTTATAATTAAATGGGATTAGAAATAAGAAAAGTGGGTATACAGTGAAACGTTTTATTTGTGATTTTAATATTTCCTTCTTGCACTTTTAGTAATTCGTAATCTTGGGCCTGGGTTGGTGACTTGAAACTCGAGAGACAAGGGGTTCTGCGCATGTGTCCTGAATGACTGCCAAAATGAAGTCAACTTGGACGTCTCACAAGGCCATGACCTATTGGCCGAAGATGATGTACCCAATGTATCAGCCGGATAAAATGTTGCTCTTATCCTGAAAAATGTATAACATTTGTCATGAGAACGGGTGGGAAATAAAGTGAATGTATTAATTTGAAGGGGCGGGAACGCAAATACAATAGGCTTTACAAATTAAGCCAAATTTGTCATAGTGCGAGAATACACCCCCTGTCCCTGTCCAATCAGAAGTAGTGGTCCCATATTTTAGCAACATTAAGGGGAGGAACATGGGCGTAGAAGGGTATAATAGAATATAGCATTAGTAATTAGTTAGCACAGACTCTCAGAACATACAGAAGAGCTCCAGGCTGCCATGCTGATCGGTTGCTGACTGAATTCCTGTCCGGAAGAGGTCCTGAGGAGGGGGCGGCGGAGTCCATTAGACGGGAGAATCAAGGAGAAATCGAGTGCCAGAGAGGGGAACGGCGCAGGCGTCGTTATAGAGAGGTCACCAGTCCTGTCCTGATCCTGAAGGAGGTCTTTGCTCTTCATCCTTCCTGGGTCCTAGTCTTTCAAACTCCTTGGCTAAGGGGTTTGGTTCTCGCACTTAGGTAAATATATGCAACCTTTAGTTGCGCTGCTGTTTCTATCCTCTCTTTCTTAAACACCATCATTTATTAGCAATAATTATTCTATGCTTTCACATGGGTATTCTGATCAAATACCGTGTCTTTCCTGTACTTTACTCTGCTAAAACTATTAGATAAACATTTGAAAACTTCCTGACTGTGGTTATTTCAGGATTATGTATTATAGTGAATGTCACTCATTTTAAACTTCCCAATTAGCAAAGGATCCATTGGTAAGTTATTACTCTTCAATCAGAAGGTAATTGGTAGCAGGGATTTTTGATATAAGAGTATATCTGACACCCAGCGTAAGTATTAGCGTAGTGTGAATGTATGGGCCCAAGTGAGTATATGGTGTATGAATGCAGTTTGCTAATATCGCGCTGGATCAGTTTTCTGGTAAGCAGAGGACGGTTAGTGTTACTCTTTGTTAATTGGGTAATGAGAATGTTACTTTGTATTTTTATGAACTAATACCCGTTATTCTTGAGTATTGTTTTATGTTGTCCAGAATACCCCGGGGTAGGTAAAAGGAATAGTGGGTGGCAGGTAGAAGCCATACTGCAGTGAGGTTATCTGTCAGGCAGAAATAGTACTGAAAAGTTAAGCAGGGCTATCAGTACTCGTTAGGGATTCTATGCGTATAAGAATAGTGGAAGGAGTACGCTGGTAAAAATTTGATGTTATATCACCTAGAAAGGGTAACATTGAAGAAGTAACAGGTATTTCGGAAGCTTGTGTGAAGAGTAAACGGAAGGGTTTTACTCGTAGTGTATGTTTTAGTAAACGGAAAGGTTTTACTAAGTGTGTGAGAGAAACTATCTTTCTGAATTAGAGAAACTGGCACGATAGCGAATGTTTTATGTTGTTACTGAATTTTAATTAAGAATTGTAGAAGAAAATAAGTTTGCGTAAGAATTTTTGTAAAGGGAGGGTCAGTTGCCGGAGAGGGAGCTGAAGCCACAAAACGCCGCGCTGAGATTGGTCGGATCCGCGGGCGTGGGAAAACCCTTGTAAAGGAGGGGTCAGTAGTCAGGAGTAGTACTGACATCACAGGTGCCGCGCTGGGATTGGTTGAAACAGCGAGGGACAGAAAAGCGCAGGTTGTAAAGGAGGGGTTGACAGGAAAACGACACAGAAAGGCCGCGCACGGATTGGTTCAGAAATAAAAATTAGCAGACATTTGATTGGTTGAGATTTTAAAAGCGAAATTCTTAGTGGGTAAGGATTGCATGTTAAAACGCGATCCGACTTTAATAGAAAATCGTACAGATAGGAGATATTTAGGTTTTGCAGAATATAATTTTATACATCGGTACTTGCCCAGGATGTACGGAGAAAAGAAAAAGATGTCAGTTTTACAAAAGATTAAGAATTATTTCAAAAAGGACAAACCAATCAAGACTAGGGAGGGAATTATTATTCCCCCAGCCAAAACGCCCGCATCATTCATGATGATGGAGAGAGGTTATCATACTTGTGTATGGATAGAGAATTGGAGAGAATATACCAAAAATGACGGGATACTAGTATTTCCTGAGAATGGCATGTTCAATGGGTGAATTCTTCAAAATTTGAGACAAAGGATGAATGATTTAGAACCTAGACCCAGATTAACTCAATACGAAGCTTTAGAAGAGTGGGAAACTGAGTCATTTGAGCGTGATCGATCTCGAAGTAATGGGAGGTATCCAGGATTTTTTCCCAGATATTTACGTGAGACTAGGGAGGGTCAGATGAAGCAATGGAGAAGGGCAATGCTTGTTGAGGGATTATATCCATTATTCACAGAAGGAGAGAAATCAGGAGGCAAGTGTACAGAAAAGACAAAACATTTAATGAGACATGAAGATTCAGAAGATGAGTTTATGGAAGAAATGTTGAGAAATCCTCCACCGTATCAGGAAGGGTCAAGTGGACTCCCTCCTAGTGCCCCACCACAAACACCATTGGTACCTCAGGTACTGCATGAATTCACCCCGAATAGAATACTTCATGACAAAGAGAAGGAAGCGTTAGAAAAGACCAGAGCAGAATTAGTACGGAAAATATCCCAGATAAAAACACATCCTGATTCATTGACTATTCCTGTAACAATTGGTCCAGTAGTGCCATTGTGTGGTATGCAAGGAAATTGTCCTCCTCTGATACCCGTACCTTCTCCTATGAATACTCCTATGAATCTTTCAAAACCTGAAGCTCCAGTCATAATTGAGGATCAATTTAGTGATTGTGATTCCACAATATCTCTCATGGACTTACCTGTCAGAGGTTCAGTAAAGGGTACTCCAAGAAAAGAAAAACCTGAGTGTTCAAGGGATGTAAGTTTAATAACTTCATCAGGGGCAAAGAGTGCCACCATAGTAACACCTGAAGATCTAGAAAGGTGGGTACAAGGATCAGATAAAATGTGCACACCTCCAAAATTGCTGGACATTCAGAAATTAAAAGTTGAATTAGAAGAAATGATAGCCGGAAATGTAGGAGTAGAACGTTTAAACACTTATGATGAAGAAGAATTGCTGTTTCTGTGCAGGAGTATGTAAGGTTATTTCATGAAAAATTGTCCAATCTAGCACTACAGATGGGAATCGAAATAGGGAGATCCAAAGTACTACAGAAGCCCTATAGAGCAGAATTCTCAGACAAAGATTTAGAAAATATGAATGCCTCTGCAAAAAGACTGCAAATACGGGAATTAATGTTAGTTTTGCAAAAATGGGGAGACCTAGATAAGTGGAGATCTAGGTGGGCAAAGAAAAAGGAAGAAGCTCGCTCAAGTCGAACAGCTTCTGAATATGTAATGAAGGAGACAGAAAAAGCTGACAAAATGTACCCGATGCGAGAAGTTGCAGGAGGAGGTTATGTGCATGTCCCTTGGAGCAGACAGGATATTTTATCATTTACGAATGATTTCCCAAAGCTGAGAGAAAAGCCAATTGAATGGTACAAGCAGGTTGAGAGGTTTGTGAAAGTATCAAAGGTATTATTGAAGGATTTGGATGGTCTGTTTGACATAGTGGTACCTGCAGATTTATGGACAGATTGTAAGATCACAGTCGATTGGCCAAGTGATGAGTATCCCAGAGATCCAAAAACAGGTGCCCCGTCAAGTGACGTGATGAAAAAGTATCAGCAGGTAATAACTTACTTGAAAGGGAAAATACCCCCGAAAGAAACAGATTGGGTGAAGATAGATCGAACTACCCAAGAAGCCAGTGAATCAGTTCATTCTTATTATGAGCGCCTCTTACAGGTGTTCAAACAGTACAGTGGGTTTGAGGACATTGGAGACAAAAACATGAGTCAGTTTGTGTACAGATTCGTGTACGGTTTGAAGCCAGAGATTTGCCAGATGATTAAGCAGCATATGCTTTGCTGGCAGGGAAAGCCCATAGATGAAATTTTGAAATACGCAAAATACTGTGGAGACGATATTGAGGACAGGCACAAGAAATTACAAGAAAAAGTAATGTGGGCACAGGTGAAGATGGCTGAGAAACAGGGAATTAACTTGGACAGTCCCAACGAAACTCAAGGAAAAGACTCTGGAACGAATGGTGATTCTGGGAATGGTGGAAGAATGAAAGGACGAATGAGTAGAGAAGAGGCTAAAAAGAAATTTCCTTGTCATGGATGCGGAAAATTGGGGCATTGGAAGGACGAGTGTAAAAAGATTCGAAATAATAATGGCCCAAATCAAAATTTAAATTCACAGACGCAGAATGACTCACAGCAGGGGGTAAATCCTCAGAGTCAGTTACCATCTCCACCTGTTCAGGGTAATGTAAGCAGAGCAAAGCACGGTACAGACATCGGATACCCAGGAGGAAGTGGTAAGAATGAATATATGAACTCACAGTTTCTTTTACAGGATGATTTTTGCAGGTTGGATGCATGACGGTGCCTAGGAGAGGGGGAGAAGGAGTGCGTACTTCGCGCATCCTTGCAGGTAGATCAGTCAGGTCCATATGTTGAAGGAAAAGTGAGAGGTAATGATATTACTTTTCTTTTGGACACTGGTGCTACCAGGTCTACTGTAAGAACAGCAGACGTCCCAAACCTTCCTCTCTCTGGTGAAGATATCCAAGTTGTAGGTGTTGCTAACCAAAGAATTAGAACACCCCTTACCGAACCAATGGAAGTTAAAATCGGAAATTTCAGAGAAATGCATCAATTTGTAGTGTGCTATTCTAGTCCAGTGAACTTGCTAGATAGGGATTTATTGTGTAAGATGAACTGCACAATTTTCTGCACACCGGATGGTGTGGCAGTGCAGACACCAGATGAAGATCATGTATATAAAATGATGGTTGCAAAACAAGGTACAGAAGTAGACTAAATGTTTTCAGTACTAACAAAGGATGAGTTGCCTGAAGAATTAAAAGGTACAGTAAACCCTATAGTATGGGATTTCACAGGAAAAGAAGTAGGACTCATGGCTAAAATAGATCCAGTTAAAGTCACTGTAAAAGAAGGTGCGATTTTCCCAAATACAAAACAGTACAAAATGAGTGCAGAAGTTAAAGCAGGTGTCATTGAAGAGATCAACCGGATGGTTGAACAAAATATACTGAGAGAAGTGATGAGTAGCCCATGTAATTCACCAATAATGGGTTTGAAGAAACCTAGTGGAAAATATAGAATTGTTCAGGATTTGAGGAAAATTAATAAAATTGTGGAACCATGTTGTCCTATAGTGCCAAATCCTGCAGTAATTCTGTACCAGATTCCTTGGAATGCAGGATGGTTCACAGTAATTGATTTGTGTCAAGCATTCTTTTCAATTCCGTTACACCCAGACAGCCAGTATCTTTTCTCATTTAAATTCGAAAACAAAGTCTATGTGTGGAATCGTGTTCCTCAGGGGTACACAGAAAGTCCTTCCATATTTAATCAGATATTGAAAAAGTGTCTTGAAAAATTAGTGATGCCAGGAAGCTCAGTCTTAGTGCAATATATTGACGACTTATTAGTGGCGTCAAACACCAGAGAGGACTGTGTTGTTGATTCCATAGCACTCTTAAATCTCTTGGCAGAGGAAGGACATAAAGTCTCACCTGAAAAGTTACAGTTCTGTACCACAGCTGTTAAATACTTGGGACACCAAATTGAGAGGGGAAAAAGAAGAGTCACCTCTGAAAGAGTAGCCTTAATAAAAAGAATGCAAATGCCTGTAACCCAAAGACAAGTAAGAATGTTCCTAGGAATAGTAGGTTACTGTCGGCAATGGATACCAGGATTTTCCATGTTGGCAAAGCCCATGATTAACATGACCAAAAAGAAAGCAAAAGACCCTGTTGAGTGGGAAGATGAAAGTGTAGAAGTCTTTGTAAAACTGAGAAATGCCCTTTGTTCAGCACCTGCCTTAGGCATGCCTGACTATAAAAGAGAATTCGCATTATTCTGTCATGAGAGAGAAAATTGTGCACTTTCAGTCCTGACTCAGAGACACGGACTGGACAGACGTCCTATAGCATATTTTTCTGCTACATTGGACCCTGTAGCATCTGCGTTGCCAGGATGCTTGAAAGCAGTGGCAGCTACTTGTTTGAGCATTGAACAAAGTGAGTCAATTGTGATGGGACATCCTGTAAAAGTCTATGTTCCCCATGCAGTTGTGATTCTGTTGACAAGAACCCGAACGCAACATCTTACTCCTAGTCGGCTGACTAAGTATGAGAGAATAATAATGGGTGCTGAGAATGTGACCATGATAAGGTGTACAATAATAAATCCAGCGACCTTACTACCTGAATCATATCATGAGACAAATAAAGATGACGAAGAAGATGAACATGATTGTGTACAGATTACAGAATTATGCACAAAACCTCGCCCAGATATTGAGGAACAGCCTCTTAAAAAGCCAGACAAAGAGCTATTTGTTGATGGTTCATGTCAGAGACATGAAGACGGTAAACTAACTGCTGCCTATGCAGTATGCGAATTAACTGGAATAGTCGAAGCATCCTATTTACCAGGAGTAAAATCTTCACAAGTAGCTGAATTAATAGCGCTGATAAAAGCATGCAAAATTGGGAGGAACCAGAGAATAACCATATTCACTGACAATCAATATGGTTATGGGGTTGTGCACGATTTTGGCCAATTATGGATGCAGAGGGATTTCATGACTTCTTCAGGATCCCTCATTAAAAATGGACAATTTGTAAGGGAATTGCTAGAAGCAATACAATCACCAAAAGAATTGGCTGTGGTGAAATGTGCCGCACATCAGTCAGGAGATGACTGGGTGGTAGTCGGCAACAGATATGCAGATTTGGTGGCTCAATATTGTGCCAAGACCAGAACGTCAGTCAATAAGAGGGTGGAAAGAATGGGAATCAGCTGCCAACTTATGCTGTTTATGCCACCTGAAACTTGGAACGAAGTGAAAAGATTGCAAGATGAGGTTGATGAGGTTGAAAGAAACTTGTGGATCAAAGTGGGTTGTTCTCAAAGAAGAGAGGATGAAGTATGGGTCAGTACAGATGGCAGACCAGTCATGCCAGATTGTTTACTCTCACAAATGGCCAGAATGTATCATGGAGACACACACATAGGGAGAGATGCAATGATTAGGCTGTTCAGACAAAATTGGTACAATCCCAAATTCAGAGCTGTTACAGAGAGTCTTTGCCAGAGATGTCTAATTTGCCAAATGCACAATTCAGGCAGGAAAACGATAATTGGGTTTGGGAAGATTGGGAAGGCAGAGGGTCCATTCATAAGACTCCAGTTTGACTTCATACAGTTACCACCATGCAGAGGGTTGAAATATGTACTAGTCATAGTATGTCTGTTTTCAAAGTGGGTGGAGGCTTATCCAACTAGGAGAAATGACAGCATTACAGTTGCAAAACTGTTACTCCGAGAGCTCATATCTAGATTTGGTTTCCCAGTATCTTTGGAATCAGATAGAGGAAAACATTTTAACAGCGAAGTGATCCAGATAATCTGCGAAGCATTTCAAATTAAACAGAAACTGCATTGTGCATATCGTCCAGAGGCTTCTGGAGTGGTTGAACAATTGAATGGCACTATAAAGTCGAGGTTGGGAAAAATGTGTGCATCGACATCATTGGAGTGGCCTGATGCATTGCCACTTGTTCTGATGGGACTCAGAAGCATACCTGACAGAACGACAGGATTGAGCCCACATGAGATTATGATGGGAAGAGCAATGAGACAAACACATGTTCCCACAAACAAACTGGTGAATATTTCTGATGATATGGTGCTGGACTATTGTAAAGGATTGGCTGACCTAGTGCGTTCTGTCTCTCACCAGGTTGGAGAAGACGCGGTTTCCAGGCAGCCTGAACTAGAACATGATCTGAATCCTGGTGATTGGGTGGTAGTGAAGAATCACACCAGAGAAACGTGTCTATCACCCAGGTGGAGCAGACCATGTCAAATCATATTGACCACCAATACAGCAGTGAAGTGTGCAGGATTTCCGAATTGGATTCACGTAAGTCACACCAAGAGAGTACCAGACCCTGAAGAAGAGAACACTCAGACGACGCCAATCACTGAAGAAGCTGAAGGTTGCCAAGCTGAAGAATCTCAGGCTCGAGGTTCAAGAGAAGCTGACGGAGAACAACCGAGCACAAGTCAGGATTGGATACCAGTGGTCGAAGTTCCTGAGGTTTTCCACCGAACAAGAAGTCAAAAGAAATTAAAAGCAATTGAAGAAGATCAGATAGGTGAAGAAGAAGTGGTTCAGGATCAAGAAGACAAGCTAGTAAACGACCCTGAACCAAATCAGATAGGGAAAGAAAACTGGACTGAAAACAGTGAAGATTTAATAGAATTTGAACAGGGAGAGACAGGTTTAGAAGAAGCAGGTCAGGCTGCAGAAGTACACAGTGCAATAAGCCCTGATCAGAAGCAGTTAGGTCAAGAAGAATATACAGAAGAAAAAGAGACTGATAAAAATGAACATGAAGAATTAAACACAGAACAAAGTGAATTATTGGAAACTCACAGTGGAGCTGCAAATGAGAAACCAATAAGACCTGAAAAAGAACAATCAAATAAGTCAGAGATTACAGAAAACAAAACAGTGCCAAGCAGTGAAAATAAAAAGATACCTGAAGACGAAAATAAAGAAACAGTGCAAGTAGAAAAACCAAGAAAAGGAGATCATTGGCCAAGTTTCATCAAAAGAGTGAAATGCCACATAACAACCAGAAGTGAAGATCCAGATCAAGTACCTGAAGTGACAAGTCAAACTGAACAAGAGAAAAAGTCCGGGAAGAGAAAAAGTAAAAGATTAAGACTCGTGAATAACAAATTTAAGGGTCCTGACTGGACTTATATCATTCTTGAAGACTTTGAAAGCTCAGAATCAAGTGACAGTGGTGGTGAAGGAACAAGTGCAGAACTAACGTACGAAAAAGAAACAAGACCACCCTGACTAAACAAAAGAATCCGCTGAAGAAAAGGAATAGAGATAAGAAGAGCAATCTTCCTTGTCGAAAAATGCCTGATGATAGAGTTACTGGGAGACCAAAGAGAAAATGTTGTAGAAGATGCTGTGCAATTTGCATATGTAGTCTAGTATTGGTGCTTATAGTATGGTTAGTCCTGATTGTAGCAGTTCCTTACCTGATGATAATAGATAAAAAGAACAATAATGAAACTATAGGGAGGACAGCAAACATGAAGGGCAATAGAGTAGAACTAATGGCAGAAGATGAGGCAGAAATTCATCATGAGATAGCTGATAACGACACTAGTTTAAATGTTTTCACAAAGTTATTGTTTCAGTATGTAGACACCATGGAAGTTAGTAATTGTTATGTCTGTATGAAGTTACCTGAATCAGTAGCAGAAGGATTAACATACCATCATTTACCACTGACATATGGCATTTCATGTAGCGTATTAACAAGTTTATTTTATAGTACAGGTAGATTACAGTATTACTATTCAAATATAGATGTGATATTTTCTGAGGTTCCAGTTCGCAAGAGTATGAACCCAGTGCTTAGCGCTTTAGATGCACAGTTTATGGGAGAATTTTTCTTAACAATGAAATCAATAGACATAACACATGCACGTAGACACAATCTAACATGTTCTTTACTAGAAGAAGAGAAAATATTTTTGAATTTAGTAGAAGATAGAAGACAGGATTTTCAAAAGAAAGCTTCTGAGCATAAGGCTCATTTACCACCTTGGGCTGAGAAAGAGGGAAGTTACACACCTGGCAAGGCTCAAGCTGCTATGGCTCTGGATTTCGAAAAGAAAGGGAAAATTTGTCTACATAGGTTAAAGACTGACTATAACAATGTTTTCATCGGTACCAGTGAGTGTGAACACAATTTTTTAATTCTTGGAGGTTGGGGACTAAAAGGAGGAACGGATTCAGTTTTTCCTGGAATCTATTATGTCTGCGGGAATAAGGCTTATTTTAGGCTTCCTGCACGGTGGTATGGAAGTTGTTATTTTGGAATAGTTTTTCCAAAAATATACCACGTAAAAAGAAACACTGGGAGCAATGAAAACAATGGCGAATTAATACGTAGTAAAAGAGCTAGTTTTTCAGAAATAGTAGGTGATATATTTGGTGCATTGATACCTTCAGTGGGAATAATTCTGAACTCAAGGAAGATATGTAAATTGTCTACAGTGGTTGATCGTTTATCAACGGATACTGCTGGAGGTTTCCTAATGATTAATGCGGAAATGGTTGCGATTAGGTCTATGGTGATGCAAAATCGACTTGCTCTTGACATTCTATTGGCAAAAGAGGGCGGAGTCTGTAAATTATTGAAGACGAAACACTGTTGCACTTATATTCCTGATAAGAGTGCAGAAATTGGGACGTATATTCAGAATATAACTAAACTTGAGAAAGAACTTAAACCACTGGAAGTTGATAGTGTATGGGAAAGATTGACAAATAGTATATCGTCAATTGGAACCTGGTTTGCTAATATAGGTAAAGGACTTATAGGTCAAATACTAGTTCCCTTAGCAGGGATAGCACTAATAGTTCTGACAATAGTATTTTGGTGCAAATGGTGTAGAAAGAAGGGAACGTATAAAGTGACAGAAAAAGGGAAGAAGAGAAAGAGGGACGAAATCGAACTTGAGGAGTGGAAAAGTGAATTATACAAAAAGATGAAAGGAGATTGTAAAAGTAGAAAAGCTAAAAATGAAAATGAGAATGAAGTGATTTGCTAGAAGTTGGCATCTGATTGAGGGTAGTTTTGATGGCTCAGAAACGCCATCAGAGAGGGGATTGATGGAGCAAGGTTTCGCAAATGAAACTTGCTCGGACGCAATCTTCCTCATAGTATTAATGTATTAAAACTTGTATTGTCCCTATTAATCCTTGCACACACTACACGAATAGCGAGGATGCTTGCCTATGTGTTTTACTAACGAATAACGCTTGTTCCTAATCTAAAATGGCCGCTTAAGCGCGGGAACTTCTCTGCGCATGTCGCAACCTGATCACATGGTGTGACGTCTTTCTTTGTTTGGTGGGAATTTCTGCTTCTGCGCAGTGTGTCTTAAAATGGCTGCTCTATGTTTTCACATGCTTCAGCTTGCTCTCGTGTCATTACTAATTTGTCGTTTCTTAACGCTAATAATGCGGGATAGGATTTATAATTAAATGGGATTAGAATTAAGAAAAGTGGGTATACAGTGAAACGTTTTATTTGTGATTTTAATATTTCCTTCTTGCACTTTTAGTAATTCGTAATCTTGGGCCTGGGTTGGTGACTTGAAACTCGAGAGACAAGGGGTTCTGCGCATGTGTCCTGAATGACTGCCAAAATGAAGTCAACTTGGACGTCTCACAAGGCCATGACCTATTGGCCGAAGATGATGTACCCAATGTATCAGCCGGATAAAATGTTGCTCTTATCCTGTAAAATGTATAACATTTGTCATGAGAACGGGTGGGAAATAAAGTGAATGTATTAATTTGAAGGGGCGGGAACGCAAATACAATAGGCTTCACAAATGAAGCCAAATTTGTCATAGTGCGAGAATACACCCCCTGTCCCTGTCCAATCAGAAATAGTGGTCCCATATTTTAGCAACATTAATGGGAGGTACATGGGCGTAGAAGGGTATAATAGAATATAGCATTAGTAATTAGTTAGCACAGACGTCTCAGAACATACAGAAGAGCTCCAGGCTGCCATGCTGATCGGTTGCTGACTGAATTCCTGTCCGGAAGAGGTCCTGAGGAGGGGGCGGCGGAGTCCATTAGACGGGGAGAATCAAGGAGAAATCGAGTGCCAGAGAGGGGAACGGCGCAGGCGTCGTTATAGAGAGGTCACCAGTCCTGTCCTGATCCTGAAGGAGGTCTTTGCTCTTCATCCTTCCTGGGTCCTAGTCTTTCAAACTCCTTGGCTAAGGGGTTTGGTTCTCGCACTTAGGTAAATATATGCAACCTTTAGTTGCGCTGCTGTTTCTCTCCTCTCTTTCTTAAACACTGTCATTTATTAGCAATAATTATTCTATGCTTTCACATGGGTATTCTGATCAAATACCGTGTCTTTCCTGTATTTTACTCTGCTAAAACTATTAGATAAACATTTTAAAACTTCCTGACTCTGTGGTTATTTCAGGATTATGTATTATAGTGAATGTCACTCATTTTAAACTTCCCAATTAGCAAAGGATCCATTGGTAAGTTATTACTCTTCAATCAGAAGGTAATTGGTAGCAGGGATTTTTGATATAAGAGTATATCTGACACCCAGCGTAAGTATTAGCGTAGTGTGAATGTATGGGCCCAAGTGAGTATATGGTGTATGAATGCAGTTTGCTAATATCGCGCTGGATCAAGGGAAAAACTGCCAATTTCGTTTTTCCCCATTGTATTGCATTGGCTCCATAGGCTAACATGGGAATACTTTAATAAAGTATAACTGTTGATAGGAGTGGGCCACAAATGTAATTAAAGGACTTTAAAAGAATAGTTATGATCATCCAACAACTTCCCATTGTTAGATTTACTATAACTGTCATAGAAAAGAAGTTATAGAACTTTTTTTTAGAAAGCCACAATCCAGACTTCCAGAAGCTCTTCTCTGATTGGCCAGCCTCTGCCAGGTTGAGTCGAGCTGTCATAATGAGGTGTGAAGTGGCCTGCCCTGAGACAATGGTATTGCTGTGGGAGGAGAACTGCGAGCTGCAGAGCAAAAGTCAGGCAGAGGGAGGAGGGGCCAAACTGGTCTTCAAAGAGGGAAGGACAGTTTGGACAGGACACAATTTCATCCCTACATCCTAGACACCCATCCAGACAGGAGCCCCAGTAATTAGATACATGAGGGTGCTGGAAGGGGAGTGTTAGGGGAAACCTAGCCACACCAGTGGGAGGGCTTAGCCTGAGCTAACTCTTCAGGAGAAAGTTTTTCCATCTTGGATTTTGAAAGAATAGTGCTTTCTGGAGAAAGAATATGCCACACTTTGTAGGAAGTGGTCATACACCTGGGTGGTACTCTGCACCACATGGGTCAGGAGTGCCCCCCTGATTGACGCCCAGGAACACTGAATACATATGGAAGAGTTGCCATGCAACTTAGATCCCAGCCTGGAAAAATCAAGAGAAGAAGGACTGACCTGCTGGAACCCCTGGTCTGCACCCCAAGAGGACTGCACTCATAAGGACTGCACCTGCTGTACACTTTGGAATTACAACCCTAAGGACTTTGCCTTGCCTCAAAAGTATTAAGGAGGGGCTCCCTGAAAGCAACAGGTACGAAAGAGCTGCAAGAGAGCACTTCCAGAAACTACAGGAAGAAGAAGGACTGCCCTGCTGGAACCCTGGCCTGCACCAAGAGGACTGTAATCTGAATGACTGCACCTGCTGCACACTTTGGAACTCCGGTCCTTAGGACTTTGCCTTGCTTCAGAAAGTGGAAGGAATGGACTCCCTGATAGCAAGAGAATAATAGAGCTCCACCTGCATCATCTCCACCAGGAAGAACTCAGATGGACTGCATCAGGGAACTTTAAAGGATTTGGTCAGGTGCATTGTGGGAAACGTAGTCCCAACATCCCAATGGCCATCTCAGAGCTTCTAGACCCTTGGATTGGTGTTTTGGACACTTTGAACCCACAAGAGGAACTTCAGGAAGAAGTTCCAGAAGTTTGGAAAAGTTTGGAGCAACTTTTGTAAAAATCTCCATAAGCTGACCAAGTGCACTGTGGGAGTTGTAGTCCCAGACCCCAAGAGGCAAATCAGAGCATCTGAACACTCAGCTGGTGCTGTGGGCCACTTTACTGCATCAAGAAACACTTCTGGAATTGTAAAGAAACTTGAATTTGTCCAGGTCAGCGTGACCTTTATTTAACTCTTTGAGAGCTATTTGCTTCCAAGCACTAATTTTACTTTTAATCTGCATCTCTGGTTTCCTACACTGGATTTTTGTCATTTTGGTGTCTACTTGTTCATAAAAATATAATCTATTTTTATAAATTCGTGAGGGGTTTTTATTGTGTGTTGCATCTTAGTTATCTAATGTATTGGTATTTTTTAATACTTTACACATCTGTCTCTTAAATTAAGCCTTCCTGCTCGCAGCCACAACAGAGGGTTGAGCAAGTGAATAATTTGAGACTTTGTCTGAACCTTTTATTGTGTTTATGGTCTTATTACTATTGGTAGGTCTCTACTTATCACTACTAATAAACCACTTTCCAACATTTGGGGCTAGATTCACAAAGGTAAACTGAGATGAAAGTCTAACTTTACAACTTTCAGTATTCACAAGGGCATTTACGAGTAGTAAAGTTAGGCTTTTCTCTCAGTTTTGGTCACAGTTAAACTTAAGACCAAAACTTACGTTTAGCTGAGACAAAAGTCTAACTTTACTATTTATAAATGCCCTTTGTGAATAGCAAAAGTTGTAAAGTTAGACTTTCGTCTCAGTTAACTTTGTGAATTGGACCCTTGGGGTTCACTGGTGAGGATACATCTTGGTGTTTAAACTACACCATGCAGTAAATTAAGGTAGGATCTTTAAAAATCCTCTAAGTTGACTTAGAAAACAACTTTTGATTTTAGATTTTTGATATTTTGACTAAACTGATTTCTTTTATTTAAATCATTTTTATTGAGTAAAAGACAAAGTACCAAGAGTACATAATACATAAGGAAATAGAAATAACATGTTAAGACATATAACGGATAAGATACAACCTTATGTAAAGGATTAAAAGAAAAAAGATTAGGGAACCGATTAGTTAATAATTATTTATAAATTTTAGAATTTAGGAAAGAGAGAAAGAAAGGAAAGAGAGGAAGAAGAGAGGAGAAGAGAGGGAAATAGAAGAGCGGAGAGAAAGGGAAAGGGGATAGTCAAATCGTTATTAGTATAGAGATGAGTGTGCAGATAAAAAAGTAGTAAAAGGTAACCATAGTAAATCAGATTTGATTTTTGAGACAGTGATGAAGATGAGACAGTAGAGATTCTATGTTCATTACAAATAAAATTCCACCATGTTAACATACATATTTTAGAATTATCTTTCCAATAAGTAAGAATAACTTTAAATGCAAGAGCAATAAAGAGGTCAAATAATTTTAACTTCAACGAGGAGTCATGGAAATCAGCAGACATGGATCCCAGAAAAACATTATGATTTGATAGTGGAATACAAAAAAGAAATATCTTAGAACATTTAATCCATATGGATTTCCAGAACTTGAGAACATTAGGGCAATAATATAACAAAGGAAGTAATGTACCAGTGGAGGAAAGACATGACCAACAAAGAGGCGATGAAGACAGGTTGATTTTGTGTATAAATATGGGTGTCAGAACTGCTCTATTATATAAGAAAAATAGTGATTGAGTAATATTAGCAGCTCTAGAAGTAGTAAGAACTTTGTGCCAAAATTTGTCCCATTTTTTAATTGAAAGAGAAAAGAAACTGATTTTTAATCCAATTTGTTATGTTTCTAAATGTGTTCTATCCATGATCTGTAAAGTTATTTGTGACCCAAAACTAGGAACACCATGGAGCTAGATCTGGCTAACCTGAGCTCACAGTGGCTGAGCTTAGGGTTCAGTGTTGGTCCAGGGGGCTATCTAATTGCAACAAGATCAGGAAGACAGAGTTGATTAGATCCCTTAAGGCCTGGACACAGGCAGCTCCAGAGAGTGTAGAGGAGGATGAGCCTTCCAGTGAACTCCTAGAGGAGGTAGATGAAGATAACATATCCATTACTTACTGTAGTAGGTTCGTATTTCCAACTAGGGGAGGGAGGGGATTCTCCCTCCCACCAGAACCAAAGCTGTCTTTGAGGAGAGACAGCTATAGGCTCAGTTGGCTTTTATACGTCTGGATGTGAGCAAGTTGGCGCCCGCTGAGAAGAAGTGGGCAAGGGAAGAAAGGAGAAGAAATGGTGGCAGCAACAATGAAGAAGAATTTGAGATGCCTAGAGGGGGTGGGTGTTTGTTCCCAGGCTTCCCAAGGAAATAGTTGCCATGTATGTAGAGGGGGACAACATTGACAAATGGCTGACTGCATTTGAAAAGGCCCTTAAGATGAGAAGGGTCCACTTTAAGTATTGGGGTTCACTCCTGTAGGAATTGATTCCAGTAGCTGGGAGGTATAGGCTCTTGTCCCTACAGGGGGATGAGGCAGAATCCTACCCACACATGAGGAAATGTCTAGTCAAGATGTTTGGTCTGACCCCAGAGCAGTACAGGGTGAAGTTCAGGGACACCCAGAAAGTTAGCACTCAATGTTGGGTGGACTTTGTGCATATCTCACTGAAGGCACTAGAGGGCTGGATTAATGGCAATCAGGTAAGTACCTATGAGGGGATCTACAATTTGATACAATGGAGGACATATTGTCTAGTTTCCTCTCTGAAGATTTACACCAGCATCTAGTGAACTCAAAGCTTTCTAGCCCAAGAGAGCTGGCTCTGAAGAAGGATGAGTGGGTGCAAACCCAAGTAATCAAGCAGTCCCAGGGGGAGACTCCAAAAAGGGGGGGTTAGGCAGTAGCGGCCGGTGCAAATAAGTGCGGTGGGCGGTGGGGTGGGTGATGGGATGTCAACAGACAATGGAATAGGTAAAGTTAAATAAATAAATACTATTCCGTTGTCTGTCGTCACCTCCTCCGCCCTGCACCGCTGCGCTTACCTGCACCAGCCGCTGTTGGGGTTAGGCCCACAAAAACCTAAGGTGGGAGGTGGTAAGCGCACAACAGAGGCTCCCTCAGTACTTCAGAGCCCTAGAAGTGAGGAGAGTAGATCCCAACCCACCTCTGACAAGTAGAGGAAGGGGGACCCAGGACTGAAAAAGTTCTTGGACAACAGGTTGTGCTTTGACTGACAGCAGTCAGGTCACTTCAGGGGTGACCCTGCCTGTTCAAAGAAGGTGGAGAGCACAGGACTGTCCAGTGTAGCCGTAGAGGAGGACTCATCAGATGAGGAGGTCCTCTTATCATTTTGTTGGGAGACAGGTCCAGATGGTAAGCTGGTGATCCCTCAGGGTAGGAGTATGCACTTCCACTCTATTCAGGTGAATGGGATCCCTGCTATTGGCCTGCGAGACACATGTGCCAGTCACACTTTAGTGAGTGACAGGTTGGTGTCCCCAAACATGTATGTGCCAGGAGAGACAAGAAAAGTAAGGGTAGCCCCATGTGAGTTCACAACCCATCCTGTAGTAATAGTGCTCCTAGAGTGGGAGGGTACTCTTAGCTAGTATAAGATAGTAGTCAATACAGACCTCCCCTTAGATTTTCTCCTGGATAATGACCCAGTGGCGTAACAAAATTTGAGAGGGACACCCTGAAAAGTACATGGAGGGGCCCCTTCTTTGGAGTCAGGCAGGTGCTCTCAGGGCAGGTTACTGTGCTGAGGGGGCTCCCTGGAACTCAGCACCTCCTCGCAATGCAGGGGCTGCGGGGGCATATGTTATGCCACTGCAATGACCTCCCAGAGATTGGTCTGATCCTAAGTGGGGTGGTCTCCCAGGACGCCCCACAACCCAAAGTTCCTGGGGAACTAGTCCCTACAGTTAGGAGACAGGGGTCCCAAAAGAAAAGGAAAATAATAGGAAAGGTAAGTCACTCTTAAAGAGAGTTTCAATGAGCCAAGGGTCTTCTGTCCTAGTAAGGGAGAAACCCAAAGTTGGCACTGGTGAGGCTTCACCTGACCACAGGAAAGTCCTGAGCAGTCAGGTAGGTGTCAAACACCAGGGTGCAGTCCCTGCACTGACAGAAGAAAGAGTGGAAGAAGGGTGTCTGCCACAGCAAGTGGTAGCTCCCCAGTCTAAACAGCAAGAGATGTTCCAGGATCCCACAGAGGCCCCTGAAGCAGCTCAGCTACCTGTCATTAGAGAGCTTAGGGTGTGGTTCTGGATTCTGACAGCTGTCAGTAGCGTCTGCTGGATGCTGGCCTTCCTGGCAGCACTGTACTTGGCATGGAAGGCAGACCCTATGGCCAGACGTAAGCTGGGCCCACTGACCCTGTTGGTCATGATGGGTTTGCTCAAGTGTTGGGTATGCTCTGTGGGTAAGCTAGGTGTTGCCCTACCAAAGTTAGGGATAGAGGAGGTAGGCACCTCACTATCCAAACTTAAAAGGGAGGAAGAAAAGGAAACAGCTGGGATAAAGTTTCAGTTTAAAATGGGTGCTGTTACTGTAGAGATTGGTCAGCTTCCCGGAGGAAGTGACATTGCAAGGAGGATGTTAGGCAGAGTAGGCCCTGCAATTGTACAGCCTGGTGTCTTCACTTTCTTCCTCGCTTGACAGACCAGGGAAACTCTCCCAGGGGTAGGCTGAGTCTCCTGTGATTTTAGCTGGGGGTGTGAGAGATACCAGGGCTTTTTGCAGTGTACCACCACTTTTTGACCCCATTTTGACTACTAAATGTTGGTTTTCTGACTTTGAGGGTGGCCTGTGCTCTGCTAACCAGACCCAGGGCCTGTGCTCTGATTAAACATGTATGGTAATTAGGTATAATTACAATTGGTGCTCACAACCTAACTGTAAGTCCCTAGTATATGATAGGGCATGTAGGTTTAGAGGCCTAGAAGATTTAATGCTCTTAGGCGTGCACTGCTGTGGTGCCTGCTGTCATTTTAAAAGCCAGCCCTTCCTTGCAGGCTGTTTTTAGATTAGAATTATATGCATATTCGACTTTGTAATGAAAGTACTTCCAAAGTAGTAAATTACCTTATATTTACATATGTCATCCCAAATGTCTCCCCTATGTGCCCCAGGGATAGGGAGCCTTGGAACTATAAGCAGGGACATTATAAAAGATATTTTACATACCCTGGTGAGGGACAAACTAGCAATTTCATTGTTTACCATAGGCTAACATGGGAATACTTCAATAAAGTATAACTATTGATAGGAGTGGGATTTCCTGTGGGAGGAGAACTGCAAGCTGCAGATCAAAAAGTAGGAAGAGGGTGGAGGTGGCAAAACAGGTCTTTAAAGAGGGAATTACAGTTTGGACAGGACGCAACCTCACCCCCACATCCTGCACCCCCAGCCAGACAGAAGCCCCAGTAATTTGATTAGTGAGGGGGCGGGAAGGGGAGTGTTAGGAAAACTTAGCCACATCAGTGGGCTGGCTTAGCCTGATCTAACTCTTCAGGAAAACGTTTCTCCATCTTCGATTTTGGGAGAATAGTGCTTTCTCGGGCAAGAACATGCCACACTTTGGCACCCTGCACCCCATTGGTCAGGAGCGCCCCCCCTGCTTGATGGCCAAGAACGCTGAATAAATATGGAAGAGTTGACCAGCCACTCGGATCCCTGCCCAGAAAATTAAGAGAAGAAGGGCTTCCCTGCTGGAACCCCTGGTCTGCACCCCAAGAAGACTGCATTCACAGGGACTGCACCTGCTGCACACTTTGGAAATACAGCCCTAAGGACTTAGCCTTGCTTCAAAAGGATTAAGGAGGGACTCCTTGAAAGCAGCAGGTAAAAAAGAGCTACAAGAGATCCCTGCCTGAAACTACAAGAGGCAAACCAGAGCAGCTGAACCCTTGTATGGTGCTGTGGACCACTTTCCTGCATCAAGAAACACTTCTGGAAGTAAGTGTAAAGAACTCTTGACTTTGTCTAGGTCAGCGTGACCTTTTTTTAACCCTTTGAGCGCTATTTGCTTCTAAGCACTAGTTTTAGTTTTAGTCTGTAAAAATTCATATTTCTGGTTCCCTACATTGGATTTTTGCCGTTTTGGTTTCTATTTGTTCATAACAATATAATCTATTTTTATGAATTGGTGTTACAATTTTATTGTGTGCTGTGACTACTTATTTAATGTATTGGTGCTTTTGAATGCTTTACACACCCGTCTCCTAAGTTAAGTCTGTCTACTCGTAGACAGCTACCGAGGGTTGAGCAAAGTAATAATTTATTGAGACCTTGACTAAACCTTTTATTTTGTTTGTGGCATTATTACTAGTGGTAGGTCCCTACTCATCACTACTGATAACCCACTTTCTAACATGGAGGGAATCGTATATATATGATTGGCCCTATTGATTATTTTCCCATGCCAGGTCAGCCATGCTTTGCATTGCAAAATTAGTGACAGTCACCTGCTCTAAATGGGGTGGGGTGACTGATGGAGCAAGGTTTCGAAAATGAAACTTGCTCGTATGCAATCTTCCTCAATGTATTAATATTTAAATTTGTATTGTCTGTATTAATATTTGCACACACTACATGAATAGAGAGGACGCTTGCCTATGTGTTTTTCTAACGAATAACGCTTGTTCCTAAACCAAAATGGCCGCTTAAGCGCGGGATCCTATCTGCGCATGTCACAACCTGATCACATGGTGTGACGTCTTTCTTTGCTTGGTGGGAATTTCTGCTTCTGCGCAGTGTGTCTTAAAATGGCTGCTCTATGTTTAACATGCTTCAGCTTGCACTAGTGTCATAATTAAATTGTTTGTTTTTAACGCTACTCATGCGGGATAGAATTTCATAATTAAATGGGATTAGAAATAAGATAAGTGGGTATACAGTGAAACGTTTTATTTGTGATGCTAATGTTTTCTTATTGCACTTTTAGTAATTCGTAATCTTGGGCCTGGGTTGGTGACTTGAATTCCGAGAGAAAAGTGCTCTGCGCATGACTCCTGAACGACAGCCAAAAAGAAGTCAACTTGGACACCGCACAAGGCCATAAACTATTGACCGAAGCGGATGTTCTACTTGTATTAAATTGTTGCTACATATTATTGAAAAATGTATAAACTCTGTTGTGAGACGGGTGGGAAATAAAGTGAATGTATTCATTTGAAGGGGCGGGAACGTAAATACAATAGGCTTCACAAATTAGTCTAGATTGTCATGATGCGAGAGTACACCCCCTGTCCCTGTCCAATCAGAAATAGTGGTCCCATATTTTAGCAACATTAATGGGAGGTACATGGGTGTAGAAGGGTATAATAGAATATAGCTTTAGTGATTAGTTAGCTCTAGGACACGCTTAGAAGAGAACATACAGAAGAGCTCCAGGCTGCCATGCTGATCGGTTGCTGATCGAATCCCTATCCCGAAGAGGTCCTGAGGAGGGGGCGGCGGAGTCCATTAGACGGGAGAATCGAGGAGAAGTCGAGTGCCAGAGAGGGGAACGGCGCAGGCGTCGTTATAGAGAGGTCATCAGTCCTGTCCTGATCCTGAAGGAGGTCCTTGCTCTTCATCCTTCCTGAGTTCTATTCTTTCAAATTCCTTGGCTAAGGGGTTTGATTCTCGCATTAGGTAATTATAGGCAACCTTTAGTTGCGCTGCTGTTCCTATCCTCTTTTTCCTAAACATCGTCATTTATTAGAAATAATCATTCTAAACTTCTAAAAGCGGGTATTCTGATCAAATACCGTGTCTTTCTTGTATTTTTACTCTGCAAAACTTTTAGATAAACATTTCAAAACTTCCTGACTCTGTGGTTATTCCAGAATTGTGCATTATAGTGAATGTCACTCATTTTAAATTTCCCAATTAGCAAAGGATCCATTGGTAAGTTATTACTCTTCAATCAGAAGGTAATTGGTAGCAGGGAATTTTTTGATATAAGAGTATATCTGACACCCAGCGTAAGTATTAGTGTAGTGTGAATGTATGGGCCTAAATGAGTATATGATGTGTGTATGCAAATTTCTAATATAACGCTGGATCAGTTTTCTGGTAAGCAGAGGGACGGTTTATGTTACTCTTTGGTAATTGGGTAATGAGAATTTTATTTTGTATTTTTATGAACTAATACACGTTATTTTTGAGTATTGTTTTATGTTGTCCAGAATACCCCGGGGAAAAGAATAGTGGGTGGCAGGTAGAAGCCATACTGCAGTGAGGTTATCTGTCAGGCAGAAATAGTACTGAAAAGTTAAGCAGGGCTATCAGTACTTGTTAGGGACTCTATGTACGTAAGTATAGCAGAAGGAGTACGCTAGTGAAAATTTGATGTTATATCACCTAGAAAGGGTAACATTGAAGAAGTAACAGGTATTTCGGAAACTTGTATGAAGAGTAGACGGAAGGGTTTTACTCGTAGTGTATGATTAGTAAACGGAAAGGGTTTACTAAGTGTGTGAGAGAAACTATCTTTTCGAATTAGAAGAAACTGACACGATAGCTGAATGTTTTATGTTGTTACTGAAATTTAATTAAGAATTGTAGAAGAATTAAGCTTTACGTAAACATTTTTGTAAAGGGAGGGTCAGTTGCCGGAGAGGGAGCTGATGTCATAAAACGCCGCGCTGGGATTGGTCGGATCGGCGGGCGTGAGAAAATCTTTGCAAAGGAGGGGTCAGTAGTCAGGAGTAGCACTGATGTCATATATGCCGCGCTAGGATAGGTTGAATCAGCGTGGGAACAGAAAGGAGCGGATTGTAAAGGAGGGGTTGACAGAGAAACGTCACCAAAAAGGCCGCGCAAGGATTGGCTTAGAATTAAAAACTAGCAGACATTTGATTGGTTGAGAATTTAAAAACGAAATTATAAGTGGATAAGGATTGCATGTTAAAACGCGATCCGACTTTAATAGGGAATCGTCCAGATAGGAGATATTTAGGCTTTAAAGAATATAATTTTATACATCGGTACTTGCCTAAAATGTACGGAGAAAAGAAAAAGATGTCAGTTTTACAGAAGATTAAGAATTATTTCAAAAAGGACAAACCAATCAAGACTAGAGAGGGAATTATTATTCCCCCAGCCAAAACGCCCGCATCATTTATGATGATGGAGAGAGGTTATCATACTTGTGTATGGATAGAGAATTGGAGAGAATATACCAAAAATGATGGAATATTAGAGTTTCCCGAGAATGGCACATTTAATGGCCGAATTCTCCAAAATTTGAGACAAAGGATGAATGATTTAGAACCCAGACCTAGATTAACTCAATATGAAGCTTTAGAAGAGTGGGAAACTGAGGCATTTGAGCGAGATCGATCTCGAAGTAATGGGAGGTATCCAGGATCCTTTCCCAGATATTTACGCTGAATCAAGAGAAGGTCAAATGAAGCAATGGAGAAGGGCAATGCTTGTAGAGGGATTATATCCCTTAATTACAGAAGGAGAGAAATCAGGAGGCAAGTGTACTGAAAAGACTAAACATTTAATGAGACCTGAAGACTCAGAAGATGAGTTTATGGAAGAATTGTTGAGACATCCTCCACCGTATCAGGAGGGGTCGAGGGGAATACCTCCTAGTGCCCCACCACAAACTCCAATGATACCTCAAGTATTACATGAATTTATTCCGAATAGAATACTTCATGAGAAGGAAAAAGAAGCATTAGAAAAGACTAGAGCAGAATTTGTACGGAAGATATCTCAGATAAAAACGCATCCTGATTCATTGACTATTCCTGTAACAATTGGACCAGTAGTGCCATTGTATGGTACACAAGGAAATTGTCCTCCACTGATACCTATATCTTCTCCTATGAATACTCCCGAAAATTTTCAAAAATCTGAAGCTCCAGTTATAATTGAAGATCATTTTAGTGACTGTGATTCCACAATATCTCTCATGGATTTACCTGTCAGAGGTCCAGTAAAAGGTACTCCAAGAAAAGAAAAACCTGAGTGTTCAAGAGATGTAAGTTTAATAACTTCATCAGGGGCAAAAAGTGCCACTATAGTAACACCGGAAGATTTAGAAAGATGGGTGCAGGGATCAGAGAAAATGTGCACACCTCCAAAATTACTAGACATTCAGAAATTAAAAGCCGAGTTAGAAGAAATGATAGCAGGAAATATAGGAGTAGAACGCTTAAACAATTATGATGAAGAAGAATTGCTGTTCCTGTGCAGGAGTATCACTAGAAATGTAAGGTTATTTCATGAAAAATTGTCCAATCTAGCCCTACAAATGGGAATTGAAATAGGGAGATCAAAAGTACTACAGAAGCCCTATAGAGCAGAATTTTCAGACAAAGATTTAGAAAATATGAATGCTTCTGGAAGAAGATTGCAAATACGAGAATTAATGTTAGTTTTGCAGAAATGGGGAGACTTAGATAAATGGAGAACTAGATGGGCAAAGAAAAAGGAAGAAGCTCGCTCAAGTCGAACAGCTTCTGAATATGTTATGAAAGAAACAGAAAAGGTTGATAAAATGTATCCAATGCGAGAAGTTGCAGGAGGAGGGTATGTACATGTCCCATGGAGTAGACAGGATATTTTATCATTTACAAATGATTTCCCAAAACTGAGAGAGAAGCCAATTGAATGGTACAAGCAGGTTGAGAGGTTTGTAAAGGTGTCAAAAGTGTTGTTGAAGGATTTGGATGGTCTGTTTGACATAGTGGTACCTGCAGATTTATGGACAGATTGCAAGATCACAGTAGATTGGCCAAATGATGAGTATCCCAGAGATCCAAAGACAGGTGCCCCGTCAAATGACGTAATGAAAAAGTATCAGCAGGTAATAACTTACCTGAAAGGGAAAATACCGCCAAAAGAAACAGATTGGGTAAAGATAGATCGAACTACTCAAGAAGCCAGTGAAACAGTTCATTCGTATTATGAACGTCTCTTGCAAGTGTTCAAACAGTATAGTGGATTTGAGGACATTGGCGACAAGAACATGAGTCAGTTTGTGTACCGGTTTGTTTACGGTTTGAAGCCAGAAATATGTCAGATGATTAAACAGCATATGCTTTGTTGGCAGGGAAAGCCCATTAGATGAGATTCTGAAGTATGCAAAATATTGTGGGGATGACATTGAGGATAGACACAAGAAATTACAGGAAAAAGTAATGTGGGCACAGGTAAAAATGGCTGAAAAACAGGGAATTAATTTAGATAATCCTCATGAAAAACAAGAAAAAGATTCTGGGACTAATGGTGATTCTGGAAATGGTGGAAGAATGAAAGTACGAATGAGTAGAGAAGAAGCTAAAAAGAAATTTCCTTGTCATGGATGCGGAAAATTGGGGCATTGGAAGGACGAGTGTAAAAAGATACGAAATAATAATGGCCCAAATCAGAATTTAAATTCACAGATGCAAAATGACTCACAGCTAGGAGAAAATACCCAGAGTCAGTTACCACCTCCACCTGTTCAAAGTAATATAAGCAGAGCAAAGCATGGTACAGACATCGGATACCCAGGGGAAGTAGTAAGAATGATTATAAGACCTCACAATTTCTTTTACAGGATGATTTTTGCGGGTTCGACGCATGACGGTGCCTAGGAGAGGGGAGAAGGAATGCGTACTTGGCGCATCCCTGCAGGTAGATCAATCAGGTCCATATGTTGAAGCAAAAGTGAAAGGTAATGATATTACTTTTCTTTTGGATACTGGTGCTACCAGATCTACTGTGAGAACAGTAGATGTCCCAAACCTTCCTCTCTCTGGTGAAGATATTCAAGTTGTAGGGGTTGCTAACCAAAGAATTAGAACACCACTCACTGAACCAATGGAGGTTAAAATTGGAAACTTCAAGGAAATGCATCAATTTGTAGTATGCGATTCCAGTCCAGTAAACTTACTAGGTAGGGACTTATTGTGCAAAATGAATTGCACCATTTTCTGCACGCCGGATGGTGTGGCAGTACAGACTCCAGATGAAGATCATGTATATAAAATTATGGTTGCAAAACAAGGAACAGAAGTAGATGGAATGTTTTCCTTATTAACAAAAGATGATTTACCAGAAGAATTAAAAAGTACCGTAAATCCTATAGTATGGGATCTTACAGGAAAGGAAGTAGGACTCATGGTTAAAATAGACCCAGTTCAAGTTACTGTAAGAGAAGGTGCGATTTTTCCAAATACTAAACAGTATAAAATGAGTGCAGAAGTAAAAATAGGTGTCATTGAAGAAATCAATCGGATGGTCAAGCAAAACATACTAAGAGAAGTGATGAGTAGCCCATGTAATTCACCAATCATGGGACTAAAGAAACCAAGTGGAAAATATAGGATCGTTCAGGATCTGAGAAAAATAAATAAGATCGTGGAACCATGTTGTCCTATAGTACCGAATCCGGCAGTAATCCTATACCAGATTCCTTGGAATGCTGGATGGTTTACAGTTATAGATCTGTGTCAAGCATTTTTCTCAATTCCGTTACATCCAGAAAGCCAATATCTATTTTCATTTAAATTCGAAAACAAAGTCTACGTGTGGAATCGTGTTCCTCAGGGATACACGGAAAGTCCTTCCATTTTTAATCAGATATTAAAGAAGTGTCTTGAAAAATTAGTGATGCCAGGAAGCTCAGTCTTAGTCCAATACATCGACGATTTATTGGTGGCATCAAGCACCAGGGAGGACTGTGTAGTTGATACTATAGCACTCTTGAATCTTTTGGCAGAAGAAGGGCATAAAGTCTCGCCTGAGAAATTACAATTTTGTAAAACAGCTGTTAAATACCTAGGACATCAAATTGAGAGGGGAAAAAGAAGAATAACAGCCGAAAGAATAGCATTAATAAAAGAATGCAAATGCCAGTGACTCAAAGACAAGTAAGAATGTTCCTAGGGATAGTGGGTTACTGTCGACAATGGATACCAGGATTTTCCATGTTAGCTAAACCCTTGATTAACATGACTAAAAAGAAAGCCAAAGATCCTGTTGAGTGGGAAGATGAAAGTGTAGAAGCTTTTGTAAAATTGAGAAACTCGCTTTGTTCAGCACCTGCTTTAGGCATGCCAGACTACAAAGAGAATTTGCATTATTTTGTCATGAAAGAAATAATTGTGCACTTTCAGTTTTAACTCAAAGACATGGTCTGGACAGACGTCCTATAGCATACTTTTCTGCTACACTAGACCCTGTAGCATCTGCATTGCCAGGATGTTTGAAGGCAGTGGCAGCAACTTGTTTGAGCATTGAGCAAAGTGAATCTATTGTGATGGGACATCCTGTAAAAATCTATGTTCCACATGCAGTTGTGATTTTGTTGACAAGAACCCGAACTCAGCATCTCACTCCTAGTCGGCTGACTAAGTATGAGAGAATAATAATGGGTGCTGAAAATGTGACCATGGTAAGGTGTACAATAATAAATCCAGCAACCTTACTACCAGATCCATATCATGAGACAAATAAAGATGACGAAGAAGATGAGCATGATTGTGTACAAATTACAGAACTATGCACAAAACCTCGCCCAGATATAGAGGAACAGCCTCTTAAAACCCCAGATAAAGAACTATTTGTTGATGGCTCTTGCCAAAGACATGAAGACGGTAACCTAACTGCTGCTTATGCAGTATGTGAATTAACTGGAATAGTCGAAGCATCCTATTTACCAGGGGTAAAATCTGCACAAGTAGCTGAATTGATTGCTCTGATAAAAGCCTGCAAAATTGGGAGGAATCAGAGAATAACCATATTCACTGATAGTCAATATGGTTATGGGGTTGTGCATGATTTTGGCCAACTGTGGATGCAGAGGGATTTCATGACTTCTTCAGGATCCCCCATTAAAAATGGACAATTTGTAAAAGAATTGCTAGAAGCAATACAATCACCAAAAGAATTGGCTGTGGTGAAATGTGCCGCACATCAGTCAGGAGATGACTGGGTGGTAGTTGGCAACAGATATGCAGATTTGGTGGCCCAATATTGTGCCAAAACCAGGACATCAGTAAATAAGAGGGTGGAAAGAATGGGAATCAGCTGCCAACTTATGCTATTTATGCCACCTGAAACTTGGAATGAAGTGAAAAGATTGCAAGATGAGGTTGATGAGGTTGAAAGAAAAATATGGATTAAAACAGGTTGTTCTCAAAGGAATGAAGATGAAGTATGGGTTAGTACAGATGGCAGACCAGTCATGCCAGATTGCTTACTCTCACAAATGGCTAGAATGTATCATGGAGACACACACATAGGGAGAGATGCAATGATTAGACTATTCAGACAAAATTGGTACAATCCCAAATTCAGAGCTGTTACAGAGAGCCTTTGCCAGAGATGTCTAATTTGCCAAATGCACAACACAGGCAGGAAAACGATAATTGGGTTTGGGAAGATTGGGAAGGCAGAAGGTCCATTCATAAGACTTCAATTTGATTTCATACAATTACCACCATGCAGAGGATTGAAATACGTACTAGTCATAGTATGTCTGTTTTCAAAGTGGGTGGAGGCTTATCCAACTAGGAGGAATGACAGCATTACAGTTGCAAAGCTGTTACTAAGAGAGCTCATACCTAGGTTTGGTTTCCCAGTATCTTTGGAATCAGATAGAGGAAAACATTTTAACAACGAAGTAATCCTGATAATCTGTGAAGCATTTCAAATCAAACAGAAACTGCATTGTGCATATCGTCCAGAGGCTTCTGGAGTGGTTGAACAATTGAATGGCACTATAAAGTCGAGGTTGGGAAAAATGTGTGCATCAACATCATTGGAGTGGCCTGACGCTTTGCCACTGGTTCTGATGGGACTCAGAAGTATACCTGATCGAACAACAGGTTTGAGCCCTCATGAAATCATGATGGGAAGAGCAATGAGACAAACACATGTTCCTACAAACAGACTGGTAAATATTTCTGATGATATGGTATTGGACTACTGTAAAGGATTGGCTGACCTAGTGCGTTCTGTCTCTCACCAGATTGGAGAAGACGCAGTTTCCAGGCAGCCTGAACTAGAACATGATCTGAATCCTGGTGATTGGGTGGTGCTGAAGAATCACACCAGAGAGACGTGTCTATCACCCAGGTGGAGCAGACCTTGTCAAATCATATTGACCACGAATACAGCAGTGAAGTGTGCCGGATTTCCAAATTGGATTCACGTAAGTCACACCAAAAGAGTACCAGACCCAGAGGAAGAAAACACTCAGACGACACCAATCACTGAAGAAGCTGAAGGTTGCCAAGCTGAAGAATCTCAGGCTCGAGGTTCAAGAGAAGCTGACGGAGAACAACCGAGCACCAGTCAGGATTGGATACCAGTAGTAGAAATTCCTGAGGTTTTCCACCGAACAAGAAGTCAAAAGAAATTAAGAGCAATTGAAGAAGAACAGATAGGTGAAGAAGAAGGGGTTCAGGATCAAGAAGACAAGCTAGTAAACGACCCTGAACCACAATCAGATAGGGAAAGAAAACTGGACTGAAAGCGGTGAAGAATTGATAGAATTCGAACAGGGAGAGACAGGCTTAGAAGAAGCAGGTCAGGCTGCAGAAGTACACAGTGCAATAAGCCCTGATCAGAAGCAGTTAGGTCAAGAAGAAAATACAGAAGAAAAGGAGACTGAGAAAAGTGAAAACAAAGAACAAAGTGAATTATTGGAAACTCACAGTGGAGCTGCAAATGAAAAACCAATAAGACCTGAAAAAGAACAATTAAAACAAGTCAGAGATTACAGAAAACAAAGCAGTACAAAACAGTGAAAATAAAAAGACACCTGAAGACGAAATAAAAGAAATAGTACAAACAGAAAAGCCAAGAAAAGGAGACCATTGGCCAAGTTTCATCAAAAGAGTAAAGTGCCACATAACAACCAGAAGTGAAGATCCAGAGCAAGTACCTGAAATAACAAGTCAAACTGAACAAGAGAAAAAGTCTGGAAAAAGAAAAAGTAAAAGATTAAGACTTGTAAATAACAAATTCAGGGGTCCTGATTGGACCTATATCGTTCTTGAAGACTTTGAAAACTCAGAATCAAGTGACAGTGGTGGTGAAGGAACAAGTGCAGAATTAACATACGAGAAGATAACAAGACCACCCTGACTAAACAAAAGAATACTCTAAAGAAAAGGAATAGAGATAAGAAGAGCAATCTTCCTTGTCGAAAAATGCCTGATGATAGAGATACTGGGAGACCAAAAGAAAATGTTGTAGAAGATGCTGTGCAATTTGCATATGTAGTCTAGCATTGACGCTTATAGTATGGTTAGTCCTGATTGTAGCAGTTCCTTACCTGATGATAATAGATAAAAAGAACAATAATGAAACTATAGGGAGGACAGCAAACATTAAGGGCAATAGAGTAGAGCTAATGGCAGAAGATGATGTAGGAATTCATCATGAGGTAGCTGATAATGACACTAGTTTAAATGTTTTCACAAAGTTATTATTTCAGTATGTAGACACTATGGAAGTTAGTAATTGTTATGTTTGTATGAAATTACCCGAATCCGTAGCAGAAGGGTTAACATACCATCACTTACCACTGACATATGGCATTTCATGTAGCGTATTAACGAGTTTATTTTATAGTACAGGTAAATTACAGTATTATTATTCAAACTTAGATGTGGTATTTCCTGAGGTTCCAATTCGCAAGAAGATGAATCCAGTACTTAGTGCTTTAGATGCCCAGTTTATGGGAGAATTTTTCTTAACAATGAAGTCTATAGATATAGCACATGCACACGATAACAATTTAACATGTTCTTTACATGAAGAAGAAAAAGTATTTTTGAATTTAGTAGAAAATAGAAGACAGGATTTTCAAAAGAAAGCTACAGAGCATAAGTCTCATTTACCACCTTGGGCAGAGAAAGAAGGAATTTATACACCTGGCAAAGCTCAAGCTGCTATGGCTCTGGATTTTGAAAAGAAAGGAAAAATTTGTCTTCATAGGTTACAAACTGACTATAACAATGTTTTCATCGGTACCAGTGAATGTGAACACAATTTTTTAATAATTGGAGGTTGGGGACTAAAAGGAGGAACAGATTCAGTTTTTCCTGGAATCTATTATGTCTGCGGGAATAAGGCTTACTTTAGGCTTCCTGCAAGGTGGTATGGAAGTTGTTATTTTGGAATAGTTTTTCCAAAGATATACCACGTAAAAAGAAACACTGGAAGCAATGAAAACAGTGGTGAATTAATACGTAGTAAAAGAGCTAGTTTTTCAGAAATAGTAGGTGATATATTTGGTGCATTAATACCTTCAGTGGGAATAATTCTGAACTCAAGGAAAATATGTAAATTGTCTACAGTAGTTGATCGTTTATCAACGGATACTGCTGGAGGTTTTCTAATGATTAATGCGGAAATGGTTGCAATTAGGTCCATGGTAATGCAAAATCGACTTGCTCTTGACATTATATTGGCAAAAGAGGGCGGAGTCTGTAAATTTTTAAAGACAAAACACTGTTGTACGTACATTCCTGATAAAAGTGCAGAAATTGGAACGTATATTCAGAATATAACTAAACTTGAGAAAGAACTTAAACCACTGGAAGTTGATAGTGTATGGGAAAGATTGACAAATAGTATATCGTCAATTGGAACCTGGTTTGCTAAAATAGGTAAAGGACTAATAGGTCAAATACTAGTTCCCTTAGCAGGGATAGCAATAATAGTTCTGACAATAGTATTTTGGTGCAAATGTTGTAGAAAGAATGGAACGTTTAAAGTGACAGAAAAAGGAAAGAAGAGAAAGAGAGACGAAATTGAACTGGAAGAATGGAAAAGTGAATTATATAAAAAGATGAAAGGAAATAATGAAGGCAGAAAGGTAAAAGATGAAAATGAGAATGAAGTGATTTGCTAGAAGTTGGCATCTGATTGAGGGTAGTTTTTGATGGCTCAGAAACGCCATCAGAGAGGGGATTGATGGAGCAAGGTTTCGAAAATGAAACTTGCTCGTATGCAATCTTCCTCAATGTATTAATATTTAAATTTGTATTGTCTGTATTAATATTTGCACACACTACATGAATAGAGAGGACGCTTGCCTATGTGTTTTTCTAACGAATAACGCTTGTTCCTAAACCAAAATGGCCGCTTAAGCGCGGGATCCTATCTGCGCATGTCACAACCTGATCACATGGTGTGACGTCTTTCTTTGCTTGGTGGGAATTTCTGCTTCTGCGCAGTGTGTCTTAAAATGGCTGCTCTATGTTTAACATGCTTCAGCTTGCACTAGTGTCATAATTAAATTGTTTGTTTTTAACGCTACTCATGCGGGATAGAATTTTATAATTAAATGGGATTAGAAATAAGATAGAGTGGGTATACAGTGAAACGTTTTATTTGTGATTCTAATGTTTTCTTATTGCACTTTTAGTAATTCGTAATCTTGGGCCTGGGTTGGTGACTTGAATTCCGAGAGAAAAGTGCTCTGCGCATGACTCCTGAACGACAGCCAAAATGAAGTCAACTTGGACACTGCACAAGGCCATAACCTATTGACCGAAGCGGATGTTCTACTTGTATTAAAATGTTGCTACATATTGTTGAAAAATGTATAAACTCTGTCGTGAGACGGGTGGGAAATAAAGTGAATGTATTCATTTGAAGGGGCGGGAACGTAAATACAATAGGCTTCACAATTTAGTCTAGATTGTCATGATGCGAAGTACACCCCCTGTCCCTGTCCAATCAGAAATAGTGGTCCCATATTTTAGCAACATTAATGGGAGGTACATGGGTGTAGAAGGGTATAATAGAATATAGCTTTAGTGATTAGTTAGCTCTAGGACACGCTTAGAAGAGAAGCATACAGAAGAGCTCCAGGCTGCCATGCTGATCGGTTGCTGATCGAATCCCTATCCCGAAGAGGTCCTGAAGAGGGGCGGCTGAGTCCATTAGACGGGAGAATCGAGGAGAAGTCGAGTGCCAGAGAGGGGAACGGCGCAGGCGTCGTCATAGAGAGGTCATCAGTCCTGTCCTGATCCTGAAGGAGGTCCTTGCTCTTCATCCTTCCTGGGTCCTATTCTTTCAAATTCCTTGGCTAAGGGGTTTGATTCTCGCATTAGGTAATTATATGCAACCTTTAGTTGCGCTGCTGTTCCTATCCTCTTTTTCCTAAACATCGTCATTTATTAGAAATAATCATTCTAAACTTCTAAAGCGGGTATTCTGATCAAATACCGTGTCTTTCTTGTATTTTTACTCTGCTAAAACTTTTAGATAAACATTTCAAAACTTCCTGACTCTGTGGTTATTTCAGGATTGTGCATTATAGTGAATGTCACTCATCTTAAATTTCCCAATTAGCAAAGGATCCATTGGTAAGTTATTACTCTTCAATCAGAAGGTAATTGGTAGCAGGGAATTTTTTGATATAAGAGTATATCTGACACCCAGCGTAAGTATTAGTGTAGTGTGAATGTATGGGCCTAAATGAGTATATGATGTGTGTATGCAAATTTCTAATATAACGCTGGATCATGACCATCACTGTGACCAGGCAATAATTTAGTGGACAGGCTGCCAGATCAATTGTTTCTGATGGTAGAGTTCGCTGATGCTCCACCAGTGGAAACATAGTGGTTCACACACCTGTAAATGGGGCAAAGGACCTTAGACATTTGCCGTACGGGAAAACCACTGATTCATGATCGCTCTCACATTCCGTCTAACCCTAAATGATTGTTAATTAGAATGTACCCCAAGTTGGAACGGCAACTGATTCGCAAAGAGAATGCTGTCCCCATGGGATGGCTTCCCCTTTGGAAATCGTGCCCCAAGGACCACTGCCTACGTCCTCCAATGACTTCCCAAATGGGAGAAATTCTTTAAGCAGCACCTGTCCTTTTATAGGAAACAACCTGCTTTTAAAAAGAAATATTTCCCTATTTGGAAAGCAACTGGAGGAGCAGAGATCTGCTTCATCATTGCATTCACAGCATATCACAGAGAGTCGCAATTTGGGACAGTCTAATCAATAGCAATTTGGCAGGTAATTTTGCAACTCCCTGCGCATGGACGACTTGCATTGTGAGCTATTAGAACATAGGTTGCATCACCATTTGCATCACCATTTGCAAATCGTTAAGCATGCAAATCGAATGGTAATATTACCTCTAATGCATTGTGACGCTAACTCCTTTTTAACCATGAGTAGAACAATTAATGTTTACGCATACTCTTAAAATTGCATTGATTGTCTATTGTCTTTAGACTATCCACAGACCAGACAATCCACAAACGTATGTTCAGCATAACTGTGCAACTCTACTTTTTCCCATGGAATATATTTCTGTGATGTGAACAATTCCTTTTCTGTACACTCCTTGAAAAAATGAAGGTAATTGTGGATCTTTCCAACGCTTTTTCCACCAATTGCCCTATCGAAGCAGGTAGTGGAAACTAGCAAAAAGTACTCTTCTCTTACAATATCCAGTACGATCCCAGCACACACTACGTGACATCAGCAAACGTAATTTAGGAGAGGACCATCTAAAAACATAGGCATACCTGGGGTCCGATAGGTCCCATTGCAAGTAGAGTTGTCCACACATAGAGATCCTCGTAAGAAGGAGAGAAGGATGATGATACAGAACATATCCATTGCTTTGTTTCTCAGGGTCTTGAATAGGAAGAAGAGATGCCAAGTTTACAATTCAGAGAGAACCATGCATTTTCATTTTTATTCAGATTAATTTTTCACAGCACCATAAATGATATGGAGAACACATAATACGATACATCATCCTCTTTGACGTTCGATTGTAAAATACATTGCTTATGAAATTTAACAAATTGCACAATATTTAGAAAGTGTTTTCAATTCAAAATAAACACACAGACAGGCAGCAGCTCTGAGTATGCAAATGTTCATTATGGTGCATGAAATGCTCTTCCCCAGTGATGCAAGACATGTCATAACAAAAAACTCATTGCGTCTTTCTCAGCCAAGGACTGATTTCTCTCGAAATTCTTTGAAGATACCAGACATAATGTAAAACTCAAAGGCTGGGTGGCTCTTTTAAAGATAGACGAATGGTCTGATAACGTCCCAAATTGGAGGGGGCCCTGGGTTCACTTGCCATATTTAGTGATCCCCATCTGCAGTTGTGAATCTCAGTGATGTAGTTCATCCGCCAGTGCAGAGGGTGCATTTTAATCACTATTCAATACTGAGCTGGTCACCATGTTTAGCTATACTGATCGGCATTCTCTTTTGCTTTTCAGCAACAACTCCTCAAGCAGGGCTTTGCTATTGTAAATCAAAAGGGAACTGTATCTGACGTGCAGAACATTTTCTGGCTGCATCCCAGGGGCATTTTCGCAGCTCACTGGATGGAAAAATCAGTGATGGTAGACCCATGGAGGATGAGCCACCAGCTGAAGTTCAACTGGAAGAAACTCTTCAGTTCTGCTACATCTGAACGGAGTGGGGGAATTGCAAGTTTGGTGAGCGGGAGTGCTGCCAATATATGGTGGTGCTCCAGTTCCACCAAACTCAGGGATATATTTATGAGGCCCTTGTGCCGCCGGAGCGTCACTTTTTGTGACGCTCCAGTGGCACAAACTACAAATTTATGGGATTTGGTATAGGGCAGCGCAGCACGTCATCTTGCTGCACTGCCCTATGCCAAAGTAAAAGGGCAGGAATGCACCATCTTTATTCAATTTGGTGCATTCCTGTCCTTTACCCATGCGCTGGTGCAGTTTCAGCAACCTAGCACCAGTGCAAGCACCCTTGCACCATGGTGCAAGGGTGCCTGTGTTGTCGGCAGGATTGTTTTTGTGCTGGAAGGGGCGCCTTTCTGCACAGAAACAATCCTAAGAGGTGTTTTCCTCTTTAGCAGCACACATAAAAAGAGGAAAAAATGAGGAGAAATAAAGATATTTCTCCTTGCTACGCCTCAGCTGGAAAGGTGTAGTAAAGTGCTTCTTTTTACATGGTTAGCCCCCAATTTTTGCCTGGTGTATGATGTGATTTTGAATTGAAAGTGCACTGGGTCCCTGCAAGCCAAATTCCTTTTGTCAGATTTCTTCCCTGAAACTGTACCATGATTGGCACAGCTTCAGCCCCCCCCTTGTAAGTCCCTCGTAAATGGTATCCTTGGTACCTACGGCACTGGGACTAAAAAGGGTCCACTGGGGTTACAGAACAAATTGTGCCACCCCAGATGCCCTTCACCAGGACCATGCAAACTGCCATTGCAGGCTGCGTGTCTGTGTGCTGAGAGAACTGAAGAGTCAACATGGCACACAGCCATGTGTTCCATGCCCCCTACACTGCATGAGGTATAGGTAAGTCACCCCTAATGCAAGCCTTACAGCCCTAAGGCAGGGTACACTATAGCCCATGTGTGGACATATCTGCATAAACAGATTTGACCCTACAATATCAAGTCCGTTCTTGGATATTGTAAGTGCACAGGGAAGCCACTGATAGTACATGGGCTTGATACTTGTCATTACAAGTTACATAGCTCCATGATGGCTTCACTGTACTCTAAGATGTTTGGTACCAAACATCTTGTCTTGATGCTATTGTTGAATTCCTTAATAAATGCACACAGGAGACCCTTTAGAGGGTCTTCTGAAAACCTACCAAGCACTGGTGTGTTCTCTGACAAGTATTAGCCAGCCACCAGACATGATTCTGACCTCATCTGGTAAGGGCCTGGGCTCTCAGAGGCCAGGAACAATGCCTGCTCTGGGTGAAGGTGCTTCACACACCCCCAGGACAGAATGGCCTTCCAAGGAGGGAAGCTTTAAAGGTGATTCTGCCTGTTAGAAATGGGGGTCTCTAGTTGGCAATGGTTTGCACCTTTGTCCAAATAGGGACCCTTGTTTCTAGTCAGGGAAAGGGGGATACACTCCTAAAATAACCCCTGCTCACCCCTTTGGTAGCTTGGCACGAGCAGACAGGCTTATCTCAGAGGCAGTGTGTAAAGCATTTGTGAACACATACAGTAACATAGTGAAAACACTACAAAGAGACACAACACCAGTTTAGAAAAATAAGTAATCTTTATCTAAACAAGACCAAACTGCAAAAATCCACAATACAGTATAAAAAATTAAGACTTTCAAATGGTAGAAATAGTTCAGTTCAATGCAAGTTGTAAATGTGACACTTTTCTCACAAAGTACCTTTGATGCGTTACGCTAAACAAACTAAAGGGTCGCAGGGAAGGCGATGCGTCAGTTCCTTGCTTCGGGGGAGGCGAGACACCTGTTCCTTACTGCAGCGCAGGGGAGGCGATGCGTCTGCTCCTTACCGGAGAGGAGGGGATGCGTCTGTTTCTTACTGCGTTCCGGTTACGATGCGACAAGATGGCGCCTCGATGCGTGGCGACGATCCGGTGTGATGCGACAAAATGGCGGCTCGATGCGATGCGATGATCTGGACGGTGCGTGGACGTTTGCAGCCGCACGCCATGTGCTGCGACGGTCTTCTCGGCGATGCATCGGGACTCGGTGTGGATGCGGCGCGCTTCTTCTCCGTGGCTCGGCAATGCATCGGGACCCGGTGCGGATGCGGCCTGCGTCTTCTCCGTGACTCGCGATGCGTCGGGAATCGGTGCGGATGCGGCACGCTTCTTCCTCGTTGCGTCGATCTTCCAGCTCCCAACAACAAACAGTCTCTAGAGGTCCTAAACAGCAGCAGGCACCTCTTTGCAGGTTGGAATTCCCAGCAAGGGAATTCAGGGGAGCTGGTGGTGAAGTCTTTGTGTCCCTGAGACTTCAGACAGGAGGCAAGATCAGTTTCAAGCCCTTGGAGATCTTCCTCAAGATGACAAAGCAAACAGCAAAGTCCTTTTTCTCCTTTCCTTGGCAACAAGCAACCACTGCAGGCCAACCCCAAACAGCAAACAGCACAGGGGCAGTAATCTTCCTTCAGCTTCTCCGGTTCTTCCCCTTGGCAAAGGTTCCTATTGATTTCCCAGAAGTGATCTAAAAGTCTGGGGTCTGGGTCCCTCTTTTTATACACACAAATTATTTGTTCTCTGAAGGCAGAGAGTGTCTGTGCCCAGCCAAAACCAGTTCTGTCCTCACTGGTACAGCTTCCTGGCAGGAGGTGGAGACAGCATTGTTGAAAGCAGACCTGGCCCAGGAAGGTAAAAGGAAATCTCCTCCCCCTACTCTAAATTTAACCCAGGTCCCATTCAGCCCAGCCCTGACTCATAAGACTGCTGGACCCGCAGCCCTCTCCCAGCTCCTGTCACTCACAAGCCAGACATGCAATACACAAACCTAGCAGAGGCATACTGGATGGTTAGGCAAAAAAATACTCACTTTCTAAAAGTGGTATTTTCAAACACAGAATGTAAAAATCACCCACACTAAAAGATGCACTTTAACATTCTGAGTTCAGGCATACTAAACTTTATTTTCCTATCTTGTTCCTAGGGCCAGTTATGTTTATAAGATGTTATAAACTAACTGCCAATTCTGGCCTATGGAAACAGATAGCCTTGCAATAGTGAAAAACGAATTTGGGAGTATTTCACTATCAGGACATGCCACACACATCAGTGCATGTCCTACCTTTCACATACAATGCACCCTGCCCACAGGGTTACCTTGGGCCTAGCTTAGGGGTAACTAACATGCAGAAAAGGGAAGGTTTAGGGACTGGAAAGTTTGTGCACTTGCCAAGTCGACATGGCAGTCCCAGACTGCACACAGGCTCTGCAATGGCAGGCCTGAGCAACATTTTACAAGCTGCTTCTGTGGGTGGCACAATCAGTGCTGCAAGCCCACCAGCAGCATTTGATTTACAGGCCCTGGGCACACATGTTGCACTGTACTAGGGTCTGACAGGTAAATCAAATCAGCCAATCATAGAATCACTAATCCATAACACAATTTACACAGGGAGCACTTGCACTTTGGCACTGAACAGCAGTGGCAAAGTGCCCAAAGCATGTAGACCATCAAAAACATAGCAAAAACACAGGAGGCAACAGCAAAAAAGTAGAAGGGAGACCCACGCCAATGGTACCAAGTCTAACACGTGTCCCCTCCAGCTGAAATGTGGGGAGAACTACCCACCCTCTTGGAAGTTCTCTTCACTAAGGCGGAAAAATCTGGACAGACCATCAGCATTGGCGTGTTCTGTACCTGGGCGGTGTTTCACCGTAAAGTCCATCCCCTGTAGGGAAATGGACCACCTCAACAGCTTTGGATTCTCACCCCTCATCTGCATCAACCATCTGAGGGGCCTGTGGTCGGTCTGAACCCGGAAGTGAGTCCCAAACAAGTATGGTCTCAACTTCTTCAGTGCCCAGACCACAGCAAATGCCTCACGCTCAATCGCACTCCACCTCTGTTCCCGTGGAAGTAACCTCCTACTAATGAAGGCTACAGGTTGGTCTAGGCACCCTTCATTCATCTGTGAAAGCACAGCCCCCACACCATGCTCTGAAGCATCTGTTCGCACAATGAATTCCTTTGAGAAGTTGGGCGCCTGAAGCACGGGCACCGTGCACATGGCAGATTTCAGGGCATCAAAAGCTTTCTGGCAGGCATCAGTCCAGTTCACTTTCTTGGGCTGCTTCCTGGAAGTCAGCTCTGTCAAGGGGGCAACAATGCTGCCATACCCCTTGACAAACCTCCTGTAATACCCTGTGAGTACTAAAAAGGCTCTCACCTCTGTCTGGGTCTTGGGGGGGTTCCCAAGCCAGGATGGTATCAATCTTGGGCTGTAGGGGTGCCACCTGGCCACTCCCAACCTGGTGCCCCAAGTACACCACAGAACCATGCCCGATCTGGCACTTACTCGCCTTGATCGTGAGGCTTGCCCCCCGCAGCGCCTTCAGCACTTCCCAGAGGTGGTGCAGATATTCCTCCAAAGTGGCACTGAAAACTGCAATGTCATCCAGGTAGGAGGCACTGAAATCCTCCAGTCCAGCCAACACCTGGTTGACCAACCTCTGAAAGGTGGCAGGGGCATTCTTCATCCCAAAGGGCATCACCCGGAATTGGTAGTGCCCATCTGGTGTGGAGAATGGTGACCTCTCTCTTGCCCCATCAGTTAAGGCGATCTGCCAGTACCCAGACGTTAAGTCAAATGTACTGAGGTATTGGGCAGCCCCCAACCGATCGATGAGCTCATCAGCTCTGGGGATGGGGTGCGCGTCAGTCCTGGTGACTGAATTGAGCCCTCGGTAGTCCACACAGAACCGGAGTTCTGGTGTGACACTGGGTGTGGCAGCCTTTGGGACCAAGACCACTGGGCTGGCCCAAGGGCTGTTTGAGGACTCAATCACCCCTAGCGCTAACATCTTGGAGACCTCCTCATTGATGCAAGCTCTGACCCTGTCAGTCACTCTGTAAATCTTATGTTTTACTGGAGGACTGTCCCCAGTGTCCACATCATGGACGCACCACTGAGTGACACCAGGGGTCAGGGAGAACAGGTCAGAAAACTGTCCCAACAGTTGGCGACAGTCATTCTGCCGCTCAGGGGTCAGGGCGGTGGAGAGGTTCACACTGTCCACTGACCCATCTTGCTCTTTTGCAGACAGGAGGTCAGGAAGAGGCTCAGTCTCCTCTTCCATTCCAGCATCTGTTGCTAGGAGCATGCCCACTTCGGACCTCTCCAAGTGGGGCTTCAGGCGGTTCACATGCAGGACCTGCAAAGGGTTCCTAGGAGACTGCAAGTCTACCAAGTAGGTGACGTTGCTCTTGCGCTCCACCACCTCAAATGGGCCGGTCCACTTAGCCTGGAGCATACAAGGCTCCACTGGGGCCATGACCCAAACTTTTTGTCCAGGCTGAAACTCGATCAGAGTGGCATTCTGATCATACCACCGTTTCATCTCTGCCTGGCTGGCTTCCAGATGCGCCTTAGCGAGTTGTATGAAATGCCTAGTCTGGTTTCTGAAGGCCAGCATGTAGCTATATACATCCTGGGGAGGTTTACTGGGACCTTTCTTCCAGCCTTCTTTCACCAAACTCAGAGGTCCTCTCACAGGATGGCAGTACAGCAGTTCAAAGGGACTGAACCCTAAGGACTTCTGTGGCACCTCTCTGTAAGCAAACAGAAGGCATGGCAAGAGGACGTCCCACTTACGCCTCATGGGTTCCTCAAGACCCATAATCATGCCCTTCAGGGTCCGGTTGAATCTCTCAACCAGCCCATTACCTTGGGGGTGGTAAGGAGTGGTGAACTTATAGGTTACACCACACTCCTGCCACAGGGACTTCATATACTTGGATATGAAGTTGGTACCACGGTCTGACATCGCCTCTCTGGGGAACCCCACATGGGAGAAAATCCCCATCAACACACGACCCACCACGGGGGCCGTCACAGTCCGGAGAGGGATGGCTTCTGAGTACTGGGTGGCATGGTCCACCAAGAACAGGATGAACCTGTTGCCCATGGCTGTCTTGGGATCCAGAGGCCCCACAATGTCAATGCCCACCCTTTCAAAGGGGGTGCTGACCACAGGGAAAGGTTGGAGAGGAGCCTTGTGCTTCCTCCCACTCTTACCACTTGCCTGGCAAGTCTGACAGGTCCTGCAATGAGTATCTGAACTCTTGCGCATTTGGGGCCAGTAAAAGTGAGTGACAAGCCTTTCAAAGGTCTTGTATTGCCCCAAATGTCCTGCTAAAGGCACATCATGAGCCAGACCCAGTAGGAAGGCTCTGAAGCGCTGGGGTACCACCAGCACACGGGCTGACCCAGGCTCAGCAACCTTAGGCTCACTATACAGGAGACCATTCTCCCAGTAAATCCAATGTGATCCAGACTGATCACCTGCTGCCTGGTTTGCAGCCTGTTGCCGCAAGCCCACAAGAGAAGGGCACTTTTTCTGCTCCTCGCAGAACTCTTCCCCGGAGGGGCCTCCTTCCTGTTGCCAATGGGTCAGCTCAGGCAGGTCCCCCAGTTCAGCTACTTGTTCCCCTGTAGGTTCCAGGGCATCCCCCTCAAGGTTTGCCTCCTCCTGGACCGTAGGAACTTCGGGGGCCGGTTTCCCATGCCCCCTGCCTCTTCTCTTTAAGGCAGGCACCTGGGCCACTCTTTCAGGCTCCAGGTCCTCTTGAATACCTTTACCGGCTGCCATGGACCGAGTGGTCACACACGCCCACTCAGGCAGACCCAGCATCTCCAAATGAGACCTTCTCTCCACCTTAGCCCAAGGTGAGCTCTCCAAATCATTGCCTAGCAGACAGTCAACAGGCATGGCTGGCCTCACAGCTACTTGAAAGGTACCTGAAACCCCCCCCCACTCAAAGGGAACCTGTGCCATCTTGCAGTGGCACTCTAAATTGTCAGCGGCAACTTCCGGGTAGAATGCGTTGGGGATCACCTGCTCTTCAGACACCAGCCGACAACTGACAGCTGTCACACTGGCTCCGGTGTCTCTCAGAGCCTCCACCCTATGGCCATTGATGGTCACCCACCACCTGTACTTCTTAGTGTTATCAGGCAGCTGAGTTCTAGGGACCATCTCACTGTCTCCTAAAGAGACTAGGGACATCTCTGTGGGACCCCACCCACCTTGGGCACCCGACTCCTCCCCCAGGGCTACACTAGCCATCTGCCGGGGTGGTACACCAGTGGGTACAGCGTTAACCTTTTTGGGACACTTAGGATCCCAAAAGAAGTGGCCCACCTGACCACAACCAAAACATGTCTTGGGACCCCTCTGAGCAGGCTTATCTGTCGGGGCCCCGGGCTTCTTCTCAGTAGGAGGCTAGGAACCCTTACCTTGGTTCCCTTGAGGATTACTTTGGGGCCCTTTCTGGAACTCCTTCTGTTTACCCTTGTCCCCCCCACTCTTCTTCTGGGGACCCTGCCCACCTTTGGCGGAGTCTCCCACAAGACCCTTGTGGACCCTGGTACTGACCCAGCGGTCTGCCTCCACAGCAAGCTTCCTGGGATCAGTCAGCTTAATATCAATCAGGTGCTGGCGTAGCTCTGGAAAACAACTACTGGACAAGTGCTCCCATGCAATCAAATCATAGAGCTCCTGAAAATAATTTACTTTGCTACCATTCACCCAACCATCCAATGCTCTGCAAAAAAAAGACACATATTCCACCCAGGTGCTAGACTCCAGCTTCTTGCAATTTCTAAATTTCTGCCTATAAAGCTCTGGGGTCAATCCATATCTGGCTATTAAGGCTTCCTTCATGGGGGCATAGGACATCTGATCCTCTTTGGGCAATGCTAGTAAGGTATCCCTTCCTTCATCCATAAAGCGGTTCCACAACCCCGCTCCCCAATCTTTCTCAGGGACCCGGTGGGACATCATGGCTACCTCATAGGCCTTAAACCACTGCCCAATGTCCTCCCTCTTCATGAATTCCTTAATGACATCCTTGGGAATATATACTCTTCCTTCTACATGCACTGAAGGTGTGCTGCCACTAGAGGGAGAAATCTGTAGGCTCTTTGCCTTCAGCTCCAGCTCCCTCACCACTCTCTCATGCTCTAAAAGCATCTTCTTCTCTTCCATGGCTAACCTCCTATTTTCTAACTCCAATTTCTTAATTTCTATGTCATTCTGACTCCCCACTTTGAGCTTGGCTAGCTCCATCTCATGTGCTCTGCTTTTCTCCCTGTCCTCCAACTCCTCTGTGGACGGGCCCTTTGAAGAAACACTGCTGCCCACTCTGGAAGGCACTTTCCTCCCAGCTAGGCCCAATGGCCCCTCCAGCTGCCCATCTAAATTCTCTGCCTCCTCCCTAGGCTCTTCAGGATGCTCACTGGCATTCCTAGATTCCAACCAGGCCCTCAGCGCCTTTTGGTATTCTTCCTTCCTGGTGAGGCCTCTTATATAGATTTTAAATTTCTTGCAAACAGCTTTGAGGTGTGGCACAGTGTAGGTATCAACCCTCTCTTCTTCAAATTCAATATCCACAGATGCAATGGATGCTGCTTTGCTCATGGTGAAAAAATTGGCAGTTCTCAACAAATTGAAGTTCCAAGGAAAAACTCTACCAAAATGTTTGTGGTCGCGTAATGGTCTGCACTCACTAGTAGTGCACACCAATCACTGTATGTAAATCACAAATGCAAGTCCAAATCCTCACCGCTGACCACCAATGTTAGAAATGGGGGTCTCTAGTTGGCAATGGTTTGCACCTTTGTCCAAATAGGGACCCTTGCTTCTAGTCAGGGAAAGGGGGATACACTCGTAAAATAACCCCTGCTCACCCCTTTGGTAGCTTGGCACGAGCAGACAGGCTTATCTCATCAAGCCTTGGATCACACAGCATAACGTGCATCGCCACTTGCTGCCTTGGAACTGATAACTTACATTTCAATCGCCAGGTTATTCATTCTTAGAACATCCTATTTAATCGGCCTCCACCACTGAGTGTAATTGTGGCTTAACCTTCCACAGGCCCCTTGAGGCAATCTCTAATTATTCAGGCTTGTATTTTTAACTGTCCGGATGATGATCCTACTATTTCTTAAAGAGGATCGAAACGTCGTCGACCAATGTAAACAGTTTGCACATTAATCAAATCTGATAAAAAAAAGTGTATTTACTGTTTCCTCAAGCTTGTTAGAAATTGTGTTCAATATTCCACAAGCTACCCTGTCTTGCCTGATATGTTCCTGTCCTAAGTGCACTTGTCATGTTTCTATGTAGGATGCATGATTGTGTCCCACTGTATTGATGTGGTTATTTTTGGTTTTTGACATTTTTGAATTATTAAATTGAATGTCCGGCTGGACACTCGTAATATAGCACTGATTGGAGTCTATATTTATCCTGATGACCACACTGTTCTGTTTAAGGACCACTGTTCTAATACTAAACTGTTACCCAAGGTCCTTATCTACCTTTTGGGTTCCCTTGTGTTTGTGAAAATATAGGCTTATCTCAGAGGCAGTGTGTAAAGCATTTTTGAACACATACAGTAACACAGTGAAAACACTACAAAGGGACACCACACCAGTTTAGAAAAATAAGTAATCTTTATCTAAACAAGACCAAACGGCAAAAATCCACAATACAGTATCAAAAATTAAGACTTTCAAATGGTAGAAATAGTTCAGTTCAATGCAAGTTGTAAATGCGACACTTTTCTCACAAAGTACCTTTGATGCGTCACGCAATACAAACAAAAGGATCGCAGGGAAGGCGATGCGTCAGTTCCTTGCTTCAGGGGAGGCAAGACAATTGTTCTTTACTGCAGTGCAGGGGAGGCGATGCGTCTGTTCCTTACCGGAGAGGAGGGGATGCGTCTGTTTCTTACTGTGTTCCGGTTACGATGCGACAAGATGGTGCCTCGATGCGTGACGACGATCCGGTGCGATGCGACAAAATTGCGGCTCGATGCGATGCGACGATCTGGACAATGCGTGGACGTTTGCAGCCGCACGGCAGGTGCTGCAACGGTCTTCTCAGCGATGCATCGGGACTCGGTGTGGATGCGGCGCGCTTCTTCTCCGTGGCTCGGCAATGCGTCGGGACCCGGTGCGGATGCGGCCCGCATCTTCTCCGTGACTTGGCGATGCATCGGGAATCGGTGCCGATGCGGCACGCTTCTTCCTCGTTGCGTCAATCTCCCAGCTCCCAACAACAAACTGTCTCTAGAGGTCCTAAACAGCAGCAGGCACCTCTTTGCAGGTTGGAATTCCCAGCAAGGGAATTCAGGGGAGCTGGTGGCGAAGTCTTTGTGTACCTGAGACTTCAGACAGGAGGCAAGCTCAGTTTCAAGCCCTTGGAGATCTTCCTCAAGATGACAAAGCAAACAGCAAAGTCCTTTTTCTCCTTTCCTTGGCAACAAGTAACCACTGCAGGCCAACCCCAAACAGCAAACAGCACAGGGGCAGTAATCTTCCTTCAGCTTCTCCGGTTCTTCTCCTTGGCAAAGGTTCCTCTTGATTTCCCAGAAGTGATCTAAAAGTCTGGGGTCTGGGCCCCTCTTTTTATACACACAAATTCTTTGTTCTCTGAAGGCAGAGAGTGTCTGTACCCAGCCAAAACCAGTTCTGTCCTCACTGGTGCAGCTTCCTGGCAGGAGGTGGAGACAGCATTGTTGAAAGCAGACCTGGCCCAGGAAGGTGAAAGGAAATATCCTCCCCCTACTCTAAATTCAACCCAGGTCCCATTCAGCCCAGCCCTGACTCATCAGACTGCTGGAGCCGCAGCCCTCTCCCAGCTCCTGTCACTCACAAGCCAGACATGCAATACACAAACCTGGCAGAGGTATACTGGATGGTTAGGCAAGAAAATACCCACTTTCTAAAAGTGGTATTTTCAAACACAGAATGTAAAAATCACCCACACTAAAAGATGCACTTTAACATTCTGAGTTCAGGCATACTAAACTTTATTTTCCCATCTTGTTCCTAGGGCCAGTTATGTTTATAAGATGTTATAAACTAACTGCCCATTCTGGCCTATGGGAACAGATAGCCTTGCAATAGTGAAAAACGAATTTGGCAGTAGTTTGCTATCAGGACATGCCACACACATCAGGGCATGTCCTACCTTTCACATACAATGCACCCTACCCACAGGGTTACCTTGGACCTACCTTAGGGGTGACTAACATGCAGAAAAGGGAAGGTTTAGGGACTGGCAAGTGTGCGCACTTGCCAAGTCGACATGGCAGTCCCAGACTGCACACAGGCTCTGCAATGGCAGGCCTGAGCCACATTTTACAAGCTGCTTCTGTGGGTGGCACAATCAGTGCTGCAAGCCCACCAGCAGCATTTGATTTACAGGCCCTGGGCACACATGGTGCACTGTACTAGGGTCTGACAAGTAAATCAAATCAGCCAATCATGGAATCACTAATTCATAACACAATTTACACAGGGAGCACTTGCACTTTGGCACTGAACAGCAGTGGAAAAGTGCCCAAAGCATCTAGACCATCAAAAACATAGCAAAAACACAGGACTCAACAGCAAAAAAGTGGAAGGGAGACCCACGCCAATGGTGCTAAGTCTAACACTGCCTTTATAATACACCCAAGTCAGATCCAGCTAGTGGATTATGTCAACCCCCCATTCCTACTCCACATTTAGTGGAAGGAGGGGCAGGAAAATTTGGTAAATTAGTAGGTGAGTCCCCATTCAGCCAGCACCACCCCTAAGGTGGGGCACACGATGTGGAGCCTACTTTTCATTTCCCTCCATCTTGGATTGTGAGGGAATTAGCCAATTAGGGTCAGGGTAGTGCACCATTCTACAGGAAGTGGTTACTTAGAGGGTGTAGATACCCTAAAGGTAGGTATCCTAATGGCTACTATCTGTCACCCCCTTTAACACCCCTGAATTGAGTATTTAGGTGGCATCCCTAAACCCTAAATTTTAGATTTGATGGATACAAAGAAGAAAAGGACAAAGAAGAGCTGCTGGCCCGAGGACTGAAGCCCTGCTGCAGTAAATTGGCGCCAAACCCTGCCTGCTAACTGAAGGACTCGACAATCATGGTGTGCTGTCTTGTCCTGCAACTGTGAGGCCTCCAAGAACTCTGGAGTTCCTCCAGCCTTCTACAAATTGCCAGAAAACTCCCTTGGAGTGGAGGTGCTGCGAAGAGCTGCTGGCCCGAGGACTGAAGCCCTGCTGCAGTAAATTGGCGCCAAACCCTGCCTGCTAACTGAAGGACTCGACAATCATGGTGTGCTGTCTTGTCCTGCAACTGTGAGGCCTCCAAGAACCCTGGAGTTCCTCCAGCCTTCTACAAATTGCTAGAAAACTCCCTTGGAGTGGAGGTGCTGCTCCCTTGCAGTCCACCGGTACCGAACCACAGAATCCAGTTGTAACGACTTGCATCACCCAAACAAAAAGTGGTACACCAGCTCTGGATGGTCAGATCTGTCTCCCCATCAAGTTTGGAGACGCCAGGCCCTACCAGAGCCATGCCGCACCAATACTCGGGATACCGGACCCTGCTCCTCACCGCGAGGACATCTTGACATGTGCCACCTGGCTGACCTATCTGCTCTGCACCCAGCCCGCCCGGCCTGGGTACTGACGAACTAGCTGTGGTCCTGAGGCCCTTGCAACCTGCTCCCTCGAGTGGGACCCCTTGGGCTTATCTTTAAGTCCCCTTGTGCATTGTATTTTCAGGTGGCCCCCTTCTTCGTAGTGCAGCAACTACCAATGATCTCAGCATCCTGCTCTCAGCTGAATTCGGGATGCTGCTGAGAATCCTCTGGTGGAACATTGGGCCTGGCCTTGCTACTTACTTAAATCCTGAAGGGGAACCTTGAAATCCAACTGTATGATTTTATATTATTTTTCTTGTTTTGTTTCATTGACTTCAATGGTGTGTAATTGCGCACAAAAGTAATTCATTTTGCGAACTTTGAAAATTCATATCCTAAAAAGTACTTACTGTAGAACAAAGTTCTTGGTCTAAAAAACTGCATGAAAATTGGTGTTATTTTTATAAATTGGTCTTGTATTTATTCCTGAGTGTGTGTTTATTGCCTCTGTGAGTACAACAAATGCTTAGCACTACCCTCTGATAAGCATAACTGCTTGCCCATACTACCACAAATAGAGCATTAGTATTATTTACTTTTACCTCTGTATATCGATCTGGGTCTCACTGGACTCTCTGCACACTATACTTCATTTTAGTGCACTATATAGAGAGCCAGTTTCCTACAGGGGGCATAAGGATTTGACACTTCCCCAGGTTTCCATTATCTTGTAAATCTGGCGCAGCATCAAAATCCATGAGTGTTGCATGGGAAAACCCACCACTACGCCCATGGATTGCCTACTGGGTGCAGAGTAAGGCAACACAGCAACTTGTGCTGCCTTGCCTTACTCCATATCTATGAGACCATTCAAAGCAACGCATAGTGGCTTTGCGTGGCCACAGAGATATGAATTTGTATTTTGCCCCGCCCGAGAGTCACAAAAAGTGACGCTCCGCCAACACAAGGGGCTCGTAAATATGCCCCTTGGCTTTATGTTAAACAAAAGGTGAAGGATGGAAATGGGTCTGTCAGCGCTTTCTAACCTCTTTCTAATGTGTACCATTCCATTTCATGCCAGCAAGGTGGCACAGTGAGTTGACCACTTGCACCCGTTTTTTGCAGTCTAAGACACTTGCTATAGAAGGTGCTCCAGTTGCCTTCAGCCCTCTCCGTTGTAACGATAATGTGGGTGCAGATTTTCCTCTGTTAAATGACAGTGGGGATTTAGAGAAGACTCTACCCACCAATGTTTGCTCCACTGACGAAAACCTGAATATGTAAATATTTGGGCAAACAATTTTTGTTTTTTTCTCACTTATCTTTATAAAATATAGGGCACACCCGCTCTTTCAAACCCTCTGCATCCCAACAGTTTTGATAGACACTGAACGTTTTTTAAATATATATATGAGGAACAACTGATAGGCATGTCGAAATGTTACATGCATACCTGAATGATTATTGTATTATTCATGATTACCAAATAAAAGATACCATCACCTCCGTGGAATCTTCACTTTTGTTTCTGAATCAACATGACATTCAACACGTTGTTCTTTGGAATAAAAAATAATAATCTTCCTTTACATAGGGTATATGGGCTAACTGTTCAGGCTGGTATGTTGCATCCAGGTACGTCCAAGTCTGATTTGTGCTTGAAGTATCCACTTGTAATGACTCAGATGAGCTAAACAAACGTGCAGTGCTATCCTGAGTAATCTCTAGTTGGCAAGAAGTATTAGTTTAATCATTTTCAAGTGCCACATTTTTTGGCTCTGAGGCTTTCTAAGTCTTAGAGGAAGCCCATCATTTTGCGCCTGGTAATTAAAGCTGCATCTAACCCATGAGATCTGATAGGCCAACATGCTTTCTCATCTCGAATGTGCTCCCATGCAGAGGGATGTGAATTTGTAGTTAATGATGGTCTGCTCTTTTGCAAGAGGCCAAGACTGATATTCATCTGGCGTACCCCTCCTGCAACGACATCAAAAAAAGAATCAAATCAATCAAAAAAGAAAGAAAGCAAAGCTACCCGAGAAATTCCTAATTAGTAGGACGGGTTGGTCTCGTTATCTGCTTCTTGACTTTAAAAACAGCAAAGCCGTTTTATAGTATTTTCCCACATCTGGGAACACGATTTTAAATGGTAGTGACATTTTAGATTGAAATGCCGCATGCCACCCTAACTGGACAACTCATAATATTTCTTACATTTTGATAGATTTACTGATCGCTTTTTTTTCTGCAGCAAGAAGTCACGACTGATGAATCCTTCCAAGCCCCCCTAGATTTCATTCTTCAGGAGCAGATTCGATGAGTACCATTGAGCCTGTCAATATGAATGGCCTCTTAATTTAATTTGAGTTAATAGGGTATTAACTATCCCTATCGAGTTATGAGATCTGTGGTTACTCTGGTGTCACCCAGAGAGTCCACAGGTGAAATAACGTGGGGGAAATTATGGATAACCAAGGAAACCGGGTGCGGAAAAACCGAGCACCCTATTATTTCCTCAATTCCAAGGGTACTCTCAGGTTCTCACTAATTATACTGGGTAAATTCTTCTCCCAGAGTTAACAATATCCCATGTAGGGGTTTGGAGTTAGGGGCCAACATTCAGTGACTTCAATATGAGGTCCTCAGTTATGTAATAATACTTAATATAATAACACCTGTTACTACAGCACTTTGATGGTTTTAAGATCAAGTGCTATTTAACAAAGAGTTATTACTATGGCCAGACTAAGAAAAATATTGGTCTTGGATTCGTCTGGAAAACTAGTGCTATGAAGCTGGAGAGGAAGATGTATTCTCTTTCATTAGTAGCCATTGACGACTGAACAGACACGAGACAACCATCTGTGCTGTGCAAGGGATTGCAGATTGGATTTCTTTAACTGAACATGCAAGAATTTCTCCTTCTTACCGAGTGAATCTGTCCAGATTATCACATAATCTTCGTCCAAGAATATATTTTTCTTCAGAGGCCCAACAGATGGCAGCATTTTGGTATAGGTCAGCGCAGCAAGGAACTTTGCTGCGCTGTCCTACGCCAGAGTAAAAGGGCAGGAATGCACCATATTTAAGCACTGCATTCCTGTCCTTTCTGCCTGCGCTGGTGCCGTTTAGACAGCCTAGCACCAATGAAGGCACTCTTGCACCATGGTGCAAGGATGCCTCTTGTTGCAGGCAGGATTGTTTTTGTGCAGGAAGGGTCACCTTCCTGCACAAAAACAATCCTAAGAGGCATTTTCCTCTTTCTAGGTGTGCTGCACAATGCAGCACACATAGAAAGAGGAAAAAACAAGAAGAAATAAAGGTATTTCTCCTTGTTACACCTCACCTTGGGAGGCGTAAGGATTGGGCGCTTCCCCAGGTTTGCATGATTTTGTAAAGAGGTGTTTTCCTCTTTTTTATGTGTGCCGCAGAATGCAGCACACATGGAAAAAGGAAAAAACATGGAGAAATTAAGTTATTTCTCCTCGTTGCGCCTCACCTCGGGAGGCATACAGATTTGGCGCTTCCCCAGGTTCACATGCTTTTTTAAATCAGGGGCAGCGTCAACCCACCGCAACACCCATCAAGCGCTGCGTAGCCTTACTCATGATTTATGAGGCCACTCAAAGCCACGTAGGTGGCTTTTCATGGTGTCATACATCTTTATGAGAGCCCTGCGCCACCCATGTACCACTTTATGTCGTGCGAAAGGGGCGCAGGGCTCTCATAAATAAGCTCCTTATAAGAGAGTGCGTTTGCGAACCGGATTGGTAGCTCCATTGTTCTAAAAATACTCTCTGCGTGTAATTGTTAGGAAGTACTTCACAGGTTGTATACTTTTCCATTGTAGGAAGAAAATACACAATAATGCCTTCAAATCAATTTAACTGTCCTTTATGGCTCTTTCCTCAATCTTTCCCATTTTCCCTTCTTTCAACTCGACATCTCCACGACTGTTAAAAGTATTGTTTAAAGTCATGGCACTCATCTTATATCTTATGCATGTTGTTAACTGTATTGTTTCTGTGGACATTTACAATGCAACTAGATTAGAATAAGATGCCTGAAAAGCTTGACGACATAAACCTCCAACCACATAGTGGTGCAGACGGACGTGGTGGCTCCAGGACTCGAGATGTTAGGGCTCACTTCAAATTGCCTGCTCTGAATGATTTAAACACAGCCTGCTTCGATCCTGGCACTGTTTACTCGTAGGGAAGGGGCAAGCAGGGTGGAGGGATTACCTAGGAGTGGAATGAGAATAACAGAAAAGAGAGGAAAGGATTCAAAGGACAGGAGAGGATGAAAGAAAGGAGAGAGAAAAAGTGAAAGTGAGGAGATAACGACAAGCAAATTAGACAGGAAAGAGCAAGAGAAAGGAACCAGAAATAAGAATAGAACAGGTAGAATAAGGGGAGGTTGGGGTAGGCTGTAGTTAGTAGAGAAATGATACGCTGGATTGAGGGAGAGAGCGAAGGGGAAAATAAAGAGAGGAGCAATTAAGAAGAGTGAGAAGGAAAACATGAAGGAAAGGGAGGAACGCGATAAGAATGAGTGAGAGCCAGAAGGGGAAAAGACAGAGGAAGTCTTAATGAGGAGGAAGGGTGAAAGGACAGAGATAAGGGAGGGTGGGAGAGGGAAAGGCTAGTGGAAATGGAACTTGGAAACCTGCAGCTATCATTAGTGGAAGAAGTGCATTGACACCCTGGTCCAGGGATGCGAGGGCCACTGCACTCCAGTTATGGCCGTCTTTTATTCAAGAGCAGAAGGACCCAGTTTCCGTTCTTGCATTAGGGCCCATCGAACCTTTGCTGCTCCACTGCGCACAGACGCCCGCCCATATGTGAAAGATCCTTTGTTCATGTAAAAGAAAGAGAGCCGCTGAACCTTCCAGTTGCACATGCAAAGGAAGATCAAGAGAAACACAGCTTTGCCAAAATCAACGCTGATTGGGGACCCAAGACAACACTTTGGTCTCCATTCATTATATAATCAAAGGATAAAATATATTTTAACAGTTTGTGTACCAGTTGATAATTAACAAGGGGAATAATTGCGACACAAACTCATACGAGTCGTTTCAGAAAAGACACTTCTACCTCTAAACGAGCTTTAACAACCACATGTTTATTTAAAAAAAACAAAAAAGCCGAATGATCAAATGCGTGTTTACAGGCAGTCCATTCATACGGCAATTGTTATGAGCCTTAACCTATGGTCACATGAAAACCTTTATATTCTGCCTGCTCCACTTTAAGCAAATGACATATTGCATTCATTTCGGTTATTCTTAAGAATATGAAGCATACTTCAACTTTACAGTGTAGGCGATCTAGTTGTCTAAAGCTAACATTTGATTCATTTACGTTTTTTTTTGATTTTATGATACCACAATACACATTTATTAAACCTGCATGACATTATACTAATATACATAATTTCAAATAAACAAGAATTTTGAAACTTACCATTAGCAAAAGTATGTCAAAGGCAGTGTTTACACGAGGATCCGCTTTTCTGCGTTGACAGTTTCTTATGTTCTTGCACCCTTTGTCTGGACAGTTTGAAGCTTATATACATCTCTGCAGTTACACGATTGGAGAAAATGTAGGTCAAAGTTTTAGCAGTATTTGGTAAAAAACACATCCTAAGACTAACAAGTGGAGTAATTGTCAAGTAAATAGAAGCTACATACCTGAGGCAAAAACAGTAAAGGTATACAATAACAGGGCTATAAGGTAACACGGTTATACATCTGCTAAGTGTACAGAGAATATAAGTATGACGTGAACACTGAAAACGGAGCTCTACATATTCACAAGCCTATTTTAGATTATTTAAAACACGAAATGTGATCCAAGGGAGTTCCCAGACTATATTTCCAAAGATGTATTGGCTGTGCCAGAAAGCACAAAATAGACTATCAACAATTCAGAAAGGTTTCATGTTTATTAGCATAATGGGATATTCTTCTTTTGAGCCTGGAAAATAGACCATCAAGTATTATTGCACATGACAAGAAATAATTCAAAAACTTTTAAGTGCAGCTGTAGTAATGTTAGAAATGAATACACCGGAATTTGTGCTGCATTGTGGTGTGAGTTCAAATAGATTTTCTCCACTTGTCAGGTAGGAATGGCCTTCAGTTTATTTAATTCATACTTTGACCCTAGTCATAAACAATCGCCACTTTGTCTACCATCAGCAGACATTTTCTTGGTTGAGTAATTGCCATTGTTGAAACCTATTTTTATATTTTTTAACACGGAATGGTAAGGAGGCAACTTTGAAATTAGACATTTGCTAGCAGTTTATCTGCGCATTAAAAATAATGCACCTCGACGTGGATCAAACCTTAAAGCTTGGACTTGAGTTTATCATTTCAATGATATTACAAAATAGAATCCGTGAAAAATAAAAAGGAATTTTAGATTGAACATTCTTTGGGGAAATACTAAGGTTGGAGGCTGGCTACAAGTATTACAAGTAAATAGTGCATTAAGAAATCGACAAAAATGGTCTTAGTAGAAGAAAAATCTGGTCTATGACTTGTTCAAGATATATAATTAAATTGATTTTGATAAATCGAACACCTTTGGTGTTATTGCCTGCTGCACGATGCTGCAGTACCTGTGTTGTATCGATCTAAAGATTCGAAAACAGGAGACCACACAGAAAGCAGAGTAAAATAGCCCGCGGTATTTTGATTGACTATTTGTACTGGGCACTCTGCAATCTTACGAGTCAAAACATTTCTGAAAAAAATGTTCAAATGAGAACCCATTTTTTACTTACATTTATATGCAGGAAGGGAGAGTTAATTGTGTGCTGCTGAATACAATTCGTTCATGCTTAAATGACCTATATATCACTTGCTCTAATATGACCTATATTTGCGGTATTGTTTGCTCGGTTACTGGTAGGAATTGCTTCTTCTTTTTTATTTAGTTTATATTTTTTAAGTTTACATGATGTTTTAGAATAATAAAACAACTTTGCTCCTGTACGTCATTTTGGTCTGGCTAGAGAAAGCTTTAGATGTTTGCCAATAGTCATTTAAACACAAAAATAATTCAAAAACAGAGGAGAGTGAACAGCTTTTGCTCTGCCCACTTGTTGATCATCTTTACTGTCAATTGGTTGGGCAGCAGTTGTGCTAGCCCATCTATGAAGACGTTCGGTTGCTCTTAATTGATAGGTAAGTAACACAAACATGTATCAAAAACACTAGAAAGTGACTTTGGGGCATCCAAATGCAATAGGAAGGGATTTTACATTGTGAACACTCTGACAAATACAATAGAAAGGAGATTTACAATGTTAACTGTGTAACAAATAAATACAAAGGGGGTTATATTATGAACTTTATGACAAAAACCTTAGTAGGGGCTTTCATTGCTTAACACAAAGATCTTCTTTACAAAGATCTCTAGTTCAGGAGTCACTAAAAAAGTCATGTTATCATTATGCACATCTGAAATATTATGTTTGGTATTTAGCTATGTGTGAATTCAAATGCCTTTTATTTTTAAAAATAAAATCACTAGTATGACATTGATTTAATAAATATTATTTTTTTGTTGAGTTCTGAGGTTCTAACCCACACCACCTCCTACATAAGTAGGCACTGGGCTGCTCTTCCATGTTACCCAGGCGTCAATTGTAAAAGGAGTATACGGAGTGCTCTGTTAGGGAGCAATAGTAAGGTGACTCAGAAAAACAGAGGCAAAAGACTTCAATTGCCACAATTGTCGTCTATAATCCCTGATTATCCTGGGACCCTACCAGATAAATTTCCCACATTGTAATATGTACTACAAAGGAGGGTTATTGTTATCAGTCATTTCACCTGTGCGTAGAGTCAGCTAGGCCTCATGGGAACTGTAGTCCCTGAGGATAGTGCTCTACCATGTGTGGGGCTGAGCGTTGGAAGAGCAGGAAAGAAATCATGTAAGCAGTATTTGATTGCTCTGGTTTTGTCCTCTCTATTTTTTAATGTGTCAGTGCTGCATTACTAGTCTCTGTTGACAAGTCCATATTTATACAATACTGTATTGTGGGTGGCTCACATATCCTGTGCTGTTGTTGTTTCCCACGCCCATATGTCACAGTTGCTAAATACATGTACAAGAATCCTATTGATTCATCATAGAGCTCCTGCGTGTTCCAAAGAAAGGTACCAGGTCAATCCATATTATAAAACATGCGTTTACCAGTGTGTAGGGACTTGCATTCTGCTGTAAAGTGAGGTCTCATTATAAGAGAAGCACCCTGGTCATATTACAAGATTTTCAAGTCAGACCAAGATATTTAATCATTCAGTCCTATTAGATGGGTGCTTAATCTTTGCACCCACCATTGCTCTTTGTCCAATAGTACATTGGTCATGTTTGGTTTCGTATCTATTTTTTTTAATGACCGTCTCGTGAAAGTCATTGTCTGAATGTTTTCTTTCAAGGAAATGTGCTGTGACATATAGTAGTGCTCTGGCACCGGATATCGCTGCAATGTTCACCTATGCAGATCTTAAATTTCCTAGAAATCATGCCTATATTTGTTTTGCCACATGGGCGCTTAATGAGATATATTGCATTTATTGCGTTACAGTTGGTGTGGCTCCTCTGTTCCCATGGTGTCTAAAGGTCTAAATCAATTCTTTTGGTCGGAGTTGTGAATTTGCATACCGAACACCCTCCACAGAAATGCCCTGCCTCTCTTAGGCGATCTCAAAGGGTACGTTGTTCTTGATCATTCTGTTTAGGTCTTGTATGGGTCAGTAAACCCCTCAACATTGAGATATTTAAAAAATAAAAAGTACTTGCAGTAAGCTTTTAATCTATTGCGCATGTATGACACTCCTCATAAAATGTATGCGTGTGTGTTCTTTAGCACATGCACAGTATAGGGATTTTCCCTGGTGGGAAGCCAGATGCTCCCATCAAGATCATTGTACCACACAAGCACCCAAAGGGTACTTTGCTGCCCATATGCACTATGTGGGTGCCCATGGAGGGCACCAGGTGTGGCTTCGGTGTTGGTGTACTGGGTCTGACATCACCCAGGGACAGCAACAGCTTGATAATACAGGGACAAGATTTTGGGTGCCTACTAGCACTAAGAGAGGAGGGGAAGGGGATGAGACCAAGTTTTCTGTCTTAACTGGTTCTTGGTGATGACAATAAGCACAAACAGTTGTGTACATGATATGGAAGTCAGTGATCCATGTGGTGATTTGGGTACTTGACAACTCAACCGGTGCCACCGTGTGTCACATGATATCAGCTACTTCACATGGTCACCTGATGAAGAGTCAATATCACAACCTGGAAGCCCCTGCGCTGAGTAGGTTTCTAGCTCATCTTTAGACAATGTAATCAACCGATCTATCATTAAGGGCTGAAAACACCCCAGGACATTGGTGGCAGCCTTTTGAAATTTTTGTAGAAGGTGGATTGGTGGAGGGAGAGGAAGTGCCTCTCAGGCAGCTTTTAGCAAGAAGCCCCACCCCCTTCAAGAGCCCACCTCCTTCTCACACTGTGAACATTTTAAAGAAGTTGCCAGTTCTGGAGTTGGCCCGTGGGGGCAGTGTGTCAGTGCTGACTGGGCAAGGGTTCTCAAAAGTAAATAAATCAACATGATGGGTCATAAATGCTTCACCCCATCCTTGAACAGTATCATTATGAAAAACAGACCATCAAGGCTCACTAGTGGAGGAAAAGGACTGGGCTTAGGAATAATTGCTGCAGGATTGTTTCAGGAGTAAAACTCATTCATATGTAATCAAGTACACATTGTGGCTTTAGCAAAGGCATCTAACTTGAGGTTAATTTTTAAAGCCCTTAGACAGAAAAGCAAAACAGTTAAATTCCAACAGTGCTCTTAAACTACTTGTCACACCCAACTGAAATCAATCTCATGCTCCTGACAGAGAGCTAATCATACAACTGGAAGCATTATTACATCCCTGTCACGAAGTGACAGGAACAGTCGAGGAGGAAGAAAAAGAAGACCCGCTCCCCTCTTACATCTCTCCCCTCCTCTATTTGCAGCCCCCACCACATAGCACATACCAAACACCAGCCAGCTGGAAAGTGAAGACAGCCTAGCGGAGGACGGTCGCTTTAAGAAATCAGGCTTCCGAAGCCCCGCGTGTACTGACGTCGGGAGTCAAGCACAAATCCCAGGTCACCCTCAGTATGCGCCGCCGAAAAGTTCTCAATACCCAGAGGAAGGAGGGGCCGTTTTCAGCATTTGGCAGGAGAAAAAGACCCTGAAAGAGGAATCACCGGGAGAAGGAGAAACTTTGCCGGAGGCCGGGAAGCTGACTGACGCAGAACCTGATAGGACTATGGCCCATGCATCAGTGGGAAGTCCGGAATAGAGGAGAGACCGAGAAAGAGAGAATCACTGTGAAGTGACCTGCCACGTCCCCGGAGGGACGTAGCTCTCCCAGGTATGTGGGCACCTACGGGGCTTCCTGGCAGAAAGGAATAACTGAAAATCTCTGAAGTTGGGAGGGGTGGGGAAAAGAAAACTGTTTCAAAGAGTACCTCTTTCTTTTTTCTTCTTTTCATTGTCACTGGTGAAGGACAATTCGGGTGACGTTGCCTGTTCCCCCAACCCCCTTCCTCAAATAAGAAGGAACAAAAGAAATAAAAATACTTACCGGAGCCTTTCTTCTGTCCGAGGGGCAACGGTGGCCAGGAAAACTCCAGAAGAGGATCACAGAGAAGATCCTAGGAGGGAGAAGAAGAGAAAATAGAGAACAATTAATACGGACTGCGAGTCTTGTTTGTAAATAAAGAAACCAAAAATAAGGAAAAGCAAAACGCGTATTGCTGGGTCATTTCCATAAAGTGCCACAATCCCTTAAGTGCTAACAGTCTTATGCTAGAGATAATACTACCATGTCGATCAAAGCAGGGGCTATACACTACCACCGCCCTTCTAGATTAGTAGTCACACTACTACTGACACCACTGAGACCTTCTCACAGCAGCAGGTCGGCAATACCTGCAGCACCCTCATCCCCATCATACACTAACAGTTGCATACTACCCCTTAACCCCGCTCACAGAGTACTAGACTCCTGCCACTTGCAGTATTGTCACATCCCTCACTGAAAAGAAGTCATGCAGTAGAGACAGCATTCCCTCACCCCAATAAACTAATAATCACACACTACCGGAAGCATAGAGACACCACTTACAAATCCAGTAGGGCTAGCTGATGACTGATAGTGCCTCTTCATTGATTTGTGAGTTTATGTGTGTGATACTGTGGATAGGCAAGTGAGTGAAGTCAAGAATGAGTCATTGGGTAGGTGTATAGATGTATGAGGCCAAATATGAGTGACTGCATGCATTGCTGATGAACTACTGAGAGCTTAAACGTATGAATGAGTGACTGAATGAATGGAAGCATATGGGCTTTCATTTATAAGCCAGACTTATTTTCTTTTCTTTCCAGTACTTGTTATAAATGGTGTCACCATGCTTAATCATGTACTCAGTAAATTTAAGTGAGACAATGGTATTGGTATATTTTTAAAACACTGAGGGGCATATTTACATCAGAATGGAGAAGCGTGGCGTTAAGCAATCATTGCTAACGCCATGCTTCTCCATTCTGGAAACGCAAGAATGCTCCGTATTCACAAGACTGCGGCGCAGCCCTGCGTTTCCTCTAGCGCTGACGCTGAGTTCAGCAGCCTAGCGCCAACGCAGGCACCCTTGCACCATAGTGATGAGATTGTTTATGTGTAGAAAGGTCCCCCTTCTTGCACATAAACAATCTTGAAATGCTGTTTTGTAACTTCTATGTGTGCTGCTTAATGCAGTACACATAGAAGTTGCAAAACAGCAATTTTAAAATGATTGTTTATGTGCAGGAAGGGTGAACTTCCTGCACATAAACAATCATAGGCAATTTGCTGTTTCTATGTGTGTTGCACAAGGCAGCACACATGGAAACAGCAAAAATGAGGAGAAATACAGCATTTCTCCTCGTTTCGCCTGTTTAAGACCAAGTTTTCTCTGCTCTTAATTTTGGCACTGCCTCCTATTTACGCTGCCCTTGTGAATAGGGGGCAGTGTCAAAATCAATGGGTGTTGCGGTGGAATGTCCACTGCAACAGACATTGCCCTCCCCTTTCACTCTAAACACAGCGTGAAAGGGTGCCTTATTTACCAGGCAGCGTTAAGCCACCTTAGGTGGCTTAACACTGCCTTGTAAATAAGGCGAAGTCCCTATCACCATCACAACTTCACTGAAAGTGACGCTGTGGTGGCGATAGGGGCTTGTAAATATGCCCCTGAATCTCAATTTACAGTTCACGGGTCACATTTGGCCTGAAAGAAACTCTTTGAGGCCCTTGTGGAGTGTACTTATGTTGTCAATTTCACAGAGTGAAAGTAGTGCAGGGTTTATCTTAAACTAAGTGGTAGTCTACCGGAACAGCACAGAAAAGTGCACAGGATAAGATAAGAACATGGTTGCAAAATCCCTTTTATTTTTTCTGTTTTTGATCATTACTTTTAACGTATGAGGAAGTTGTTCTATGTATTAAATGTCTCCATTAACACAAAATTAATACATAGTCATGCTAATGCTATTTGTAGAGAAAAATTGTGTTTATTCATGTTTAGATTTTATTATAGCGATTGTAGGCCTTGTTAGACCTGGCACCATTGGAGTGGGTCTCCCTTCCATTTTTTCACTGTTGCCTCCTATGTTTTTGCTGGTCTAGATGCTTTGGGCACTTTGCCACTGCAGTTCAGTGCCAAAGTGAAAGTGCTCCCTATTGTAAATTGTTGTAATGGATTAGTGACTCCATGATTGGCTTATTTGATTTACTTGTCAGACCCTAGTACAGTGCACCATGAGTGCCCAGGGCCTGTAAATCAAATGCTGCTGGTGGGCTTGCAGCACTGATTGTGCCACCCACAAAAGCAGCTTGTAAAATATGGCTCAGGCCTGCCATTGCAGAGCCTGTGTGCAGTCTGGGACTGCCATGTCAACTGGGCAAGTGCACCCACTTGCCAGTCCCTAAGCCTTCTCTTTTCTACATGTTAGTCACCCCTAAGGTAGGCCCAAGGGCAGGGTGCATTGTATGTGAAAGGTAGGACATGCCCTGATGTGCGTGGCATGTCCTGATAGTGAATTACAGCCAATTTCGTTTTTAACTATTGCAAGGCTATCTGTTCCCATAGGCAAGAATGGGGAGTTAGTTTATAACATCTTATAAACATAACTTACCCTAGGAACAAGATAGAAAAATAAAGTTTAGTATGCCTGAACTCAGAATGTTAAAATACATCTTTTAGTGTGGGTGATTTTTACATTCTGTGTTTGAAAATACCACTTTTAGAAAGTAGGTATTTTCTTGCCTAACCATCCAGTATGCCTCTGCTAGGTTTGTGTATTCCATGTCTGGTTTGTGAGTGACAGGGGGCTGGAGAGGGCTTTGGCTCCAGCAGTCTGATGAGTCAGGGCTGGGCTGAATAGGACCTGCATTGAATAGAGAGCAGGGGGAGGAGATTTCATTTCACTTGCCTGAGCCTTCATAGAATAGAGAGTAGGGGGAGGAGATTTCCTTTCAGCTACCTGGGCCAGGTCTGCTTTCAACAATACTGTCTCCACCTCCTGCCAGGAAGCTGCACCAGGGAGGACAGAACTGGGTTTGGCCGGGCACAGACACTCTCTGCCTTCAGAGAACAAAGGATTTTGCAGTATAAATATTGGGGCCCAGACCCCAGAACTTTAGATCACTTCTGGGAATCAAGACGAACCTTTGCCAAGGAGAGAAACCAAGGAAGCTGAAGGAGGAGACTGCCCCTGTGCTGTTTGCTGGTTACTCATTGCCAAGGAAAGGAGAAAAGGAACTTTGTGTGTACTTTTACTATCTTGAGGAAGATCTCCAAGGGCTTGAAGTTGAGCTTGCCTCCTGTTCTGAAGTCTCAGGGACACAAAGACTTCACCACCAGCTCCCCCTGAATTTCCTTGCTGGGAATTCTACCTGCAGAGAGGTGCCTGCTGTTGTTTTGGGCCCTCTAGAGACTGCATGTCGCTGGGAGCTGGAAGCGCGATGCAACGAGGAAGAAGCGTGTCACCGCCGCAGCTGTTACCGTCGCATCGCTGAATAAGTGTGTCGCCGCCGCAGCTGTTCGCTGACACATCACCAACGAAGCTTGTCGCATCACCGGAGAAGCGGGTCGCCGCCACAGAGGTTGCCGTCACATCACCGGAGAGACGTGTCGCAGGGCCTGTCACGGCCTGTCACGGCTCAAGAATCCACAGAGTTCGCCGCACAGCTGTCGGGCGTGCACGCATCGTATCGTATCCAAGTTGTCGCATTGCATCAAAGACGCCATTTTGTCACATCGCACTGGATCGTCGCATCGCATTGAGGTGCCATCTTGTCGCATCGTAACCGGAACGCAGTAAGAAACCGACGCATCACCTCCTCTCCGGTAAGGAACCGACGCATCACCTCCCCTGCGCTGCAGTAAGGAACCGACGCATCACCTCCCCCGATGCAAGGAACCGACGCATCACCTTCCCTGCGACCCTTTTGTTTGTATTGCGTTACGCATCCAAGGTACTTTGAGAGTAAAGTGTTGCATTTACCATCTACATTGAACTAAGCTATTTCTACCATTTGAAAGTCATATTTTTGAGTACTGTATTGTGGATTTTTGTCGTTTGGTCTTGTGTTAAATCTAGATAAAGATTACTTATTTTTCTAAACTGGTGTGGTGTCCATTTGTAGTGTTTTCACTGTATTACTGTATGTGTTCACAAATGCTTTACACACTGCCTCTGAGATAAGCCTGCCTGCTCATGCCAAGCTACCAAGGGGGTGAGCAGGGGTTATTTTAGGAGTGTAGCCCCCTTACCCTGACTAGAAGCAAGGGCCCCTACTTGGTCAAAGGTACCTACCTCTGCCAACTAGAGACCTCCATTTCTAACAGGCCTCAATTTTAAAATGAGTTCCATCTGGTTTGTGACACATGAACATTTTATTTCTAGGCAAGCTGGAGGTCTAATGTTATTGAATGCAATCATCTTTTTCCTTCTTTCCCATGTGAAGAAATGTTTTCTTTTCTTTGTAGTACTGTGGAATGCTGTTACAATGAACAGCACTTTTAAGAGACACCTTCAGCATGCAGATTAGCCCATGTTTCTTAGCTTGTTACAGGTAGTGTAAGTTTGAAGGACGTAAAAAGAAGCTTGTACTATGAGAAAACCTTTAGAAACTATTGAGTGTGCTATTGTATCATTTCACTGTAACCTGATTGAACAGTCTTTTGAGAACTGTCTGGTACTATGTTAAAATGTTGGCGTAGTGTGTCTTTAGAGCAGAGCAGACTAGAACAGAAGATTTTAGAGTACTCATAGAGAGGACTGACTTTTCTTTTGTACTTCCCTTTGAGGCGATCACATGCTGGCTCTCTTTATGATTTATGCGACTTTGACTGAATTTGACTTACATATTAATTGAAGCATATGCATTCTGATTATTTGCTGCTAACCTGATTTTGCATTCTGTAAACCAATAACTTTTAAATAACGATTTGGAAATTGCTTGGCAATGAACATGTGATGTTATCTTTGCTTCACTTGTCTTTCATTGCGTCCTTTATCGTTAAATGGTCTTCACTGCAGTGTGAATAACAAAAAAAGAGAACATAAGGTGAAATCTACTGCTACTACTTCTAAACTGTATTTCTGTATTGCCTAATGCCCAATGATCTCTAACTGCTAGTCAGAAATCTCAAGACTGTCCTGGTATGACAACACAGTCAAATGTAATTAGAATAGGACAGGTTTTAGTTCCTTTTTAAATCTATCAGTTTTTCTCTAGCTAATTAAATCAACCCCCTTTGCAGTGAGCGTACAAAGGGCAGTAATAAAGTTGGCAGGCACCAGGATGTGCATAATTTAAAATTAAGCAGCAGAGTTTAAAAAGAAAATGCTGTTTCATGGGAACCCAATCTGTAGGTTGTGAGGTGCTCATGTTTCCTGATGTCAAACATTTGCTGTATAACAACATTTAGCATTTAATGTATCCTGTGAATTGTAGTAGCTGACAGTTGTATGCATTGCAATAGTTCAGACACAACTTTATGCAACCACCTATTGTGAGCCCACTATGGTGTAGTGAGACTTGTAGTTTAGAGTGAAATATCAGAATGGAATTGCAAGTATAGGTCTGAAAATCAGACAGATTCTTGTGTTTTTAACTCGTCTTTGACATTATTTTTTCCCAGGTTAATATTTCATATTTGCCTTAGAGTTTAAACCATGCATTTTTGCTCCACCACTCTTGTGCATGTAATTCATAGCTATATTATTGCTCTCATACCCTTTGGAATGATGTAACTATTCCCATAGGAACACAAGCTGCCAAGTGGTCCTGCGTCAGGTGTGAGAATAAGCCATTTCTTACATATTAGCTAATAACCTATTGCATTATCTGACTTGTAGGTAGGGAAAAGGAGAAGGCTGGCCTGCTCAGCACTGGGCATAAAGAGTGCGTTTGTTACCTGCAGCACGGGACACACTGGAAAACAGATCCAGGGCTTAACTACCTCGCCCTCAATCCTCCATTGGCTGCCACTGACAGAAGAAGGCAGTACTGTTGAGCACTGCGCATAAAGCGTGCCTTTGTTCCCTGGGGCATGTAATACGCTGGAGGCAGATCAGGGGCTGATACTACCTTACCCACAGTTCTGCTACGCTGCCGCCTGGAGAAGTAAAAGGCAGGACTGTTGAGCATTGGGCACAAAGTGTGCCTTTGTTGCCCACAGCATGGGATGCATGCAGGGCATGCCTTGGTGTGGCCCGGGCAAAGAAAGGGCTAAAAGCAGGCCCGTCTGCGCCCATCAGAGCCTGAATGAGGCTGGCCAGTCCAACCCTCTTGGTGGTTGAGTCTGATTTCCTAATATTTCATTGTCACTTAATTTATCCTTCTTTATTTCCACCATGGGGAAGAGGAAATTTTGCGCACAAGCAACCAAAACAAATTTCATGAGGGCAGCTGTATTGCTAGTTTTTTTTCAACTAATGCTATGGGGGCTATCAACAACGAAATAAATAATGTGGAAGAAAGACTTGAGGTGACATTAAAAGCTGTATCAGACATTATTGCTTCTGATCTGAACCCCTCATGCCCCAATATGACTGAATTTGGAATCAGGGGGTCCTCAGCTAAATACGGCCGCTAATTTGGTCAAAGCCCTAACCCATGAGTACTCACAGAAGATTTGGTCATCACCTTGGATACATGTGCATCAATTTCCCCTACCAAATCTTCCCCAACCAAGAAAAAGAAAGCAACTGCCCCTAGTGTAAAAAAGCCCAAAGTGAGCTCTGTTCTCTTGGTTAAAGCCACTTAAGGCTCCTTCTGTGGGAAAGGGAAGCCTTAGGAGATCCGAGACCTCACAGATGTTAATCAACCTATGTTCAATGCAGTTATTAACTACCAAAAGTCATGGGAAGAGTCTCTTCAATCAGTAGTCAACTCACTCTCCGAAAAGATAAGTGGGGTGGAGGCATCCCTTTCCCAATTGGCAGACTCCATAGATTGAGTTAGATGGTTTGTTGCTTTGATGCACCCCTCACTTTAATGGCTCAGCTGCTTCTAGGCAAAGTTCTATGCTGCCCTGTATTTCACGGAACTATGACTTTCAGACTGCAGGGCAGGGTTTTCATTCTTCTCCCCACGAAATGCAGCAGGGGATTAAGCGCCTGCTGCTTATGCAAATACAGCCTCCCCACCTCCCCCCCCAAGACAGACAACCATCCCAGCTGAAGCACAGTAATCATTCAAAGGACTTAACCATTTTACAACTTCCAACCAGAGGCTACCCCATTTTTCATTGTTCTAAAAAATCCCCCCCCCCAGCATCTCCAGTCAGACCATTGTCAATATTTTAAAAGAAAAGTTAACCATTAGTTTGCTAAGTGGATTAGGAACACCAGTTTGTTGAATAATATGATTAATATGGTGAGGTGAGGAATGGCCCTAAGCAGTGCATCAGGGATTGTGTAGTTGTAAAGTTTGGATATGAGTACATGGTTAGCGTTTTGTTTGATAACTTTAAACATACTTGGTTTGGTAATTGTGCAATACATCTGGTTCCCTTGGGTCACTTTTATAAATCTTAACATCTGAATTATTTGTGGTCACAAAAGAAGCCACAGCAAGGTGGTTTTGAACCAATATTCTGTTCCAACCAGTAATGATGTTTCACTTTTGAGGGATTGGGTGACCTAGACTGACAGTCTGAGATTGTCAGTGGCATGACCCATTATATATTATCTGTAATATCCAAGACTCTATAGGGGGCTCTCAATATTCAAGAGTGATTCCAGTGCCGGGCACAGATACGAGTTCTCAGTAGCGGCTCCTGGAGGGAGTGCTGCGGGCGGTGGGGCGGGGGAAGGGCAGAGTGGGGGGGTAGTAAACTCCGGCATACGGCCGAACGGAGGTAAGTACATAAATAAATAAATAAAACGAATTACATTGTGCACGCTGCAACGCCAAATGGCGATGCAGCGTGCGCAATGTAATTCGTTTTACACAATCACAAAATAGCATCTCAATTGTCAATAAACACCAAGCCACTGAGTCCAAGGCAATTTCACCAGCACTGCGGTCTATAGATGCAAAGCCCAAACAGCAGCCCTTTATGAGTCTGAACGATGGGGTGGGGAAAATTTGAACCTATTAATACTAGGGGAAAATAAAGCGATGCAGATGTTTACATCCCTTCCTCAAAATGCTCCTTTGATCCCTTTGTCTTACGACATTGGCATTAAGAGACTGGAACACTTAGCCACACTGAGACCTTTACTCTATTGGACTAGAATCTGGACTTCAAAAGAATTAAAACCATATAGACAGGGTTTGAGAGTGCTATTAGGATTGGATGGCCAACTTACATTTCCCTGGTTTAACCATGTGTGAAACTGGTTTTTTAAACTGGGTCTGAACAGTTTCCGGACGGACCCTAGTTCACTGACCACAGACTCGAAAATAGAAATAAAGTCCATTTACTGGAATTTTATCTTGAATAAGGTCACACTAGATTGCACAAAGGGAAGACTTACCACACAATTTTTATCTTTTAAGCCGATTCCAAGTTTCGAACCATTTTTGGATGAAATTAAACCCCAGTTAGCTAAAACCCTCTTTCTGAAATTTCGATACAAGACTCTCCAGATCAACTCATTCACAGCTAAGTGGTCATCTCACCAAGCAGCAAGAAAGGAATCCAAATGTACATTATGCTTGTTAGATGCAAAGGCAGACATTGCACATATTTTATTTTTTTGTCCAGCATATGACAGCTTTAGAAGGAAATGGATAAAGCTACTGTGCTTGAAGTCGATGACCAGGAACGTTCTGGAAGCCCTAAGAATATTAAAAACAGATAACTCACAACTAATTGTATTTGGTGTTGATAGCCTACTCGCCACGAACTAGTTACGGTTTTGGAGGGGGGTAAAATGTTAACGTTTGCAGATTATACCATGTTTTATCCATTTTACATAGCCACACGTACATTATACTATGTTAAAAATTGGATTTTAATATTCACTACGATTTATTTTAACTTACGTTATTTGATAATGTGTTTTTAGGACAATTCAATCAATCAAATATTCTTGATTGCTTTATTTTATTATGCACCATGCACTTTATGTAGATAACCTGTGAATAAGTCTGACTTAACACGCATTACTAGGCATGATAGCCGACATAGCGGACTTTTCACTGTTAACCACAAGATGCATATAGTGAAGAGATACTATTGGCTAATATGAAATTACTAGAAAAAACAATGGGAGAGCAAGGGATAAGGCTTAGGGGCGCGTCCTGTTCCCCGGATGTGTACTAAACTTAAAAAATATGGACGAACCCACTATGTGTATGTAGATAAATCACTGTATGTAGTATGAACTTGGACCCATTAGGTGTTCTTAAAAGACCCCTCACACACCAACCTAGTTGGTGTCATGCTTCATCATTGGGGTCCCAACCGGGCGGCCGAGTGCCCCCCGGTTGTGCTACGATGCCTGATTACAGCGGAGCTGGTGTTGGTGCGTAAAGTGTGATGTGAAGTGAATTTTTTCAGTTAAAAATATCTCTGAGAATCCTTGCCTCTAATTTTAATGTTGGCGGCTCAGGATATGTCTAAAAATAGATATGTGTAGTGCAACTATTCATGGATTATTACCATTAAGTTGACTATGTGTGGCGGTCTACATGTTTCAGCCCCTAGGGAGAAAATAAATGGGGCTTTCTTCATACCAGGTGAGTGATAGGTGAGTGGCAAAGGTGAAGGATGCCACGTGAAAACCAGTGCGGTACCTACCCACGCGCTAAGGTGTGTGGTAAAAATGTCGGAGTACTCACTGACACTTTAAAAAGCAAAAATTCCTGTAGGGGAAAAGAGAGACAAGACAAAACATATAATGTTGCAACATAAAATGCAATCTTTATGGCTACATTGGTGTTCTGTAGTCATAGCAAGAAAGCTACTACAGTGACTGGTGTGTTGCCCATGCAAATTGCGACATGCAGGAATACTTTATGCATGCTGCGCCCGTAGGGAAATGGGCAATCTGGTTCATGGTGCGCTGTAAGGCGCTAGTCATTGGCTGCACAAGTGATGGCGCTGGCGCTAGGTGCAGTCTATAACTGTGCTAATTGTGGCACTGGGTAATGCGTGGGGGCCACTATAGTGGGTGCCTAGTGGTCCACAGCGCACTAAGTGCAGCTCTGCTGTAGTCAGATCGTGCACTTTGGTCGCTTCGTGCTCCTAAGTTAAACCACGAGTGTGAAATGCAAGATAAAGTGAGGGAAATAAACATATTTAAAAAGAGGGAAATAAACATTTTTAAAAAGACATGCACAAGTAATCGATTTGGTCATAGTTACAATGCTAATGGATTTGAGGCAGATATCGAGGCTCGGGGGTGGGGTGCTCGTCCAAGATTCCAATCTGAAAATCAAAGAGCGCCGGGATGAGCCCAATCGTCTAGGTAGGCTCTTTGTAGTGGCACTACTGGAGCACGCAAAGTCTTACTTGGTAATGGAGAGTCATCCACTGCAAACCTCATTCGGTCCCCCGTAGTCCCGGCTGGTGCTGGGTGTGCAGGGGGAGGCAGCTTAAGAAGTGTATAAATCGGCCCCGGTACGTGTGGAAATGCATATCCGGGACCGACAGTGACTCTGCATTAAGTTCGGTGCGCATGCGCACGCATGCGCGATACCTGTGGAAAGTGAATGTCTAGAGCGCTATTGAGGGTGTCTTGCCGGGCGGCCATTTTTGAGAAGGCTGTTTTGCTTGAAAAAAAGAGACAGGCACCGCTCATAGGTGTTTTAGGACCTTGTAGTTTGGCGATATAAATGTGTCCTGGAAAACCTTATGGCGCTGCGTGGTGAGGAGAGTTGTTCCTGTGTGTACCTGCTGCCAGAAAAAGTCTGGGAGTCAGGTGACCAGCAAGGCTGCCATCTTGGAGAGGGGTTATACTCAAGATTGTAATAGTCATTGCTCGTGAGTGTATTCAGTATCTGGGGGCAGCTTTGTAAATGCGGTCTGGGGAATCGTTGGGCGCGGTATATATACTCTTATAGAGGGAATATTCTTATTATAGTATCTTAATGCAATGGTGATGTTGGTGAGCATGTCACGGGCTACTTTTTCAGGGGTTGTGCTGAGGTCAGTATGGTTTGTGCCGCAGGCATGCCACAGTGTTAAGGGTCTTTCATGTCCCTAACGTCAGGCATGAGGACATGTGTTTGTATCAATTTGTGGTGTTACAAAGGTTGTACTTATTGTTTATTGAGACTGTTCCAAGGAATGTAATCATTCAGGCCAGTCTTGTGGCTGGAAAGGCGATAGATCCATCTTTGTTCTTTTAGTAATAGTTGCTGTTGAATATTGGGCATGAAATTACTCCACCATGGAAATGTACTTTGCACTTTATATTCGTATATACTTTGTTTTATTTTTAAAGTAATATATACGTAACAAGTGTCTTTTTACTGTAATACTATACTATTATGCTCTTTTATGGTTCTTTGTACCGAAATAAAGCTGATTGATTGATTGAGTAGGCCAATACCATGTCTGTTCTTAGTAATGATGGAGGGCGCAGTTGTTAGAGAGGTGTGAGCAATAAATTGCTGTTAAAAATGTGCTTATGCTAAATTCATCTGATTTTAAGATTTGTCTATATGTCAACATCGAACCTGAGAAGGTTTTTACTGTTTTTATTGTGATCTCTAATGCTATTAGAAACCCTTTGTCTGGTCAGAATCTCACTTATTCCCGTAACTAACAGAAAGGGTTATTTGATCTTGGGTGTTCGCAAGCAAATAAAACCCTTTGAACTGAATTGGCTTCTGTTCTGAGAGACCTGGAGGCGATTCGCAGAGCACAATGCTTTTATAAAAGGGCAGTAGAGAAGAGGAAAATGGAGAACCAATCAGAGGCCTGGAACTCCCTCTGAGAGGAAAGCAATAGGAGGGACTCGGTAGCCTTTTGTTGGGTGATTAATATTCATTTTTTAAAGAACTCTGCTGCTCCATCAATTGAGGTTAACGTTCCACCCGAGTACTGAGTCAACCATTTTTGGCCTGACTCACAAAGTTAAACTTACACTTTTGTGTAAGTTTAAATTTTTTGGGTATTCACAAACAGTTAATAGTACGTTTACAACCCGGGAGGCTTTGCAGTTGGGGCAGAAATCTCTGCACATAAAAAGATAGGACAGGAGTCTCTGCAGTTGTAAACTTACTATTAACTCGTAGTTTGTGAATACCAAACAAAACATAAACTTACACAAAAGTGCAAGTTTGCCTTTTTGAATCAGGCCCTTTAAATCAATCTTTTACTCTCATTGCCAGGAAACAACCACGCTTAGGGACTCTGGGCAACTTCTATCACCTAGACAGATTTTGTGTTTTGACCTTAATGAGGTACAGGTAGCATTGGAATCTAGCCCTTGTGCCAAGGCCCTGGGCCTAGATGAAATCCCCTTAAATTTATTGATAGATAATATTGATTTTTAGGCACCTATTTTAACTATGGTATTTAACTCAGTACCTAAAAGTGGCCCACCAACTTCTTTGTCAGAATCCATTAATGTCCCTATTTTTACAAAGGGTTGTAGAGTGGATCCAAAATGTTAACAAACCGATTTTCGATTCAGATCTTTATTTTGGAACTATCAGCATAGGCCATAAAAGAACAATTGTTCAAAATACAATGCATCATAAAAAAAGAATAAAATCTTTAAAATATATATCCAAGGCTCAATATCATACAAACAAAGCAGTGCTATGATTAAAAAGGAATGCTTTTTCTAGCACGTTTTGCTTCCCAGATGTAAGAGGCAAGAATAAAACATATTGAAGGGGACTCCAAAATGTGCAAGAATTGCATTGCAGCATTATGATCCTTGATATTGTGTGCAATAAAAATTGGTTTTAAAAACTGCTTCCTTAAATCCCGATAAAATTGGCAGAAAAGCATAACCTGCTGAGAGCTCTGTTGTGAGACTCCGTTGTATGGCCATGGGACAGACACTCTATGCCATTGGTTAATAATAGGGAAAGTGACAAAGTGATGTACAATGCCCAGCCATAATACAGTCAGAGCAAAGAGGTGTTGAGTGTTTGTCACCAGGGACAAGTACATTTGAAATCCCTCGGGCAAAGCATACAGCATATATGTAAAAACCATGGGTTTCCTAACGCCAACAAGGGCTTTTTTTTCTGCCCAAACATCATATAAAACTACCTTTACCTCAGACTTCTGGAGCATAAGAATTCTAGACGGCTCCTGAAGCCCAGGACAGCCAAACCCCAGCATGAGGGTAGTGTTGATGTACGACAACCACAGGATATGAAAGGCATGATATAATGTTAAACAGTCCTGTGTGATTACCTTCATGAATTCTGTCTCGGGTTTGGCCTATGTTGAAAGTCACAATCAAACAGGTTTAAGTAACAACATGTTGTGCAAACGTGTTAACACCACTTCTTTATGAATGATAGAAGACGATGATGAAAGAGGAATACACAAAAGATGCCTTAAAAAGCTGTTTTCCTCAACCTGTAAAGGGCTACCAGACGTGTGACCCCACACACCCCACCATATTTGCGTCTGCTATTGTTTTTGCTTTGTAGATGGTAGTCATATCCCTAATAAAGTGACAACCAAGTTTACAGGAAAACCTAAACACACCATCACACACGCCGATCATCTTGAGCCAGACATTCTGTATGTGTTGGGCCCAGAAACCATTACTAGAAAAAAGAATGCCTAGATAACAAAAGAAGTTCACCTTTGCAATGAGTGTGCCCTCTAAAAAAAGGACCTAACATTCCGTGGAGTTTTCCCAAAAGACATTATAATCGTGTTGGATTTGTTGCTCTTTAAATTCTTATATTCCATGAATCGAGCAGAGGTATCCATTAATCGCTGTAGTCCAAAAGCAGTCCGAGACTATAGGACTCTGTTCTCCGAGTACAGGAGAACAGGAACGGGGTGACCAGCAACGGTTGGTGTATCGGCCTTCAAAGACAGAAGGGCATCAACTACACCATTTATAAAAAGTGAAAAACAAAATGGGGCCAACACACACCCCTGTTTCACGCACAACCTAATTCCAAAAAATGGGGAACATTTCCCGTTGGGACAGTGTCCTACCTTAGCTGAAAGATTCTTACACAGCCGGGAAAGCTGACAAACCATATTTTCAGGAGCCCCATATGAGCGAAGTATGCCACAGAATTGAGTGGTCCACTAGATCAAAAACGCTACTACGTTTAGCAAAACACAAGTAAAGGGATCCTGGCTTCACTTTTGTGTATTTCCCAATAAGGAGGTTGAGGTTTACACATTGTTCCACCGCCCCTGGTCCCTTCCTGGATCCATACTGGACATCTGACAGAATGGAATTATCGGTTGCTCATTCCTCCAATCTCTGCAACGCGACCCTACCCAGACGTTTCGCAGATGAATCCAGGCGGGAAATTGGGTGGTTATACTTTGGATCCGACCTATTCCTCTTCTTGAAAAAGGGGACAATAATGGAATTAACCCATGTACAGGGTACTGAACCCATTGCTGCTGATTTGAAAACTTGATTCAAAATTGGGTCCCAAAGCTCACCCATACCTATAAAAGCATCTAACAGGACCCCGTTAGGTCAGGGAGCTTTACCTTTGGCATAATTCTTCAAACCTTCAAGGACCTCATCCAGGGTGAAGTCAAGGTGCATGCAACTCTTAGAGATGAAACTCATTTATGTTGCTTTAAAAGCCAGGTGGGTGTGCTTCAACTAGTTATTAACCAAAGGATCATAGATCCTTTCGAAGTAATCTACCCATGCTTGAAGAGCAATGTGTGATGTTAAATTGGGAATAGAATCACTTTTCAAAAACGGGGCATGTACAGCGTTCCAAAAAAGGATATTGCCATTAGTCTTGGCTGCCAGGACCAAATTTGAACAGGCCTTTTGCCTTGGCTTCTTTTTCTTGGAGGCTAACACCTTATTGTAATGCTTTCTTAGAGGCTTAATAATACAATAATCCCTTGGGGCACAGTGGAGGGCAGCCCCCAACTTCTTAGAGGCATGCTTACACATGTGATTGAACCAACCATGTTTATCAAACGACCCTCTTTTAGCAGGGCGCAGCAAAGACGTATTAAGAGCCCCAGTGATTAGCCCAAAGGCAGAGACTAGGTCATGTTTATCCACATCAGGGGCTAAACAGAGATCAAACTTGTTTGCATTCATGGCTAGGAACATCTGCCGTACGCACATAGGGTCGACCACCGACCATCTGACAGGTACACCATTTGGCCTAACAGGGACAATATTTGATTCACCATTGGAGACTATAGGGCAGTCCGCATGAAGAGTCATAGATAACACTATCAGATTGTGGTCACTTAATTCAGTTCGTTTAACTCTGATGTTAGAGACTAAATGGTTGACAGTGGAGCTAATTAAAAAATGATTGATTATAGAATGTGCACCTCTCCCCACAACTGTATGGATCTGAGAATTGCGTATAGTATTAAGATCTTCCAACATCAGAAGATCATATTTATAGATCAAAGTATTTGAAACCTTACCATATGCACTATAAAGGAAGTGTAGGGCACCTTTCCCCACCCAGTTCGTAAAACCACACACCCATCTTGCCTGACGGCTACTTCTTTGGATGTTAAAATCCCCAGCCCATATAATTGGACAGTGTTACAGCAAACAAATGATGGACGGAATGCTGACAATGCAAACATTCTCCCCCAGTCAAAAGATCTGGGTTAAATCCATTGTTCTTTTGCCCACTACGCCACCCCAGTTTGGACCCAGCCATATGCAAATCAGTCTTGACCCTGTGCCCCATGGGAACAGTCCAGACTGAACTGCCAGGCGAGGTCCTCCCTGGACCGGAAACAAGCATCCTGGGACCAGTTTCAGGGTATGTCACCCTTCTTCAGCCAGGCTAGCTTGAATCCAGTGGCACAGTGAGCAAGGGACCCACGTCTGGGCATACCCATCCCACTTAGGGCGAAAAGTGTTACAGCAAACAAATGATGGACGGAATGGTGACAATGCAAACATTCTCCCCCAGTCAAAAGATCTGGGTTAAATCCATCGTTCTTTTGCTCACTACGCCACCCCAGTTTGGACCCAGCCATATGCAAATCAGTCTTGACCCTGTGCCCCATGGGAACAGTCCAGACCGAACTGCCAGGCGAGGTCCTCCCTGGACCGTAAACAAGCATCCTGGGACCGGTTTCAGGGTATGTCACCCTTCTTCAGCCAGGCTAGCTTGAATCCAGTGGCACAGTGAGCAAGGGACCCACGTCTGGGCATACCCATCCCACTTAGGGCAAAAAGTGTTACAGCAAACAAATGATGGACGGAATGCTGACAATGCAAACATTCTCCCCCAGTCAAAAGATCTGGGTTAAATCCATCGTTCTTTTGCCCACTACGCCTCCCCAGTTTGGACCCAGCCATATGCAAATCAGTATTGACCCTGTGCCCCATGGGAACAGTCCAGACCGAACTGCCAGGCGAGGTCCTCCCTGGACCGGAAACAAGCATCCTGGGACCGGTTTCAGGGTATGTCACCCTTCTTCAGCCAGGCTAGCTTGAATCCAGTGGCACAGTGAGCAAGGGACCCACGTCTGGGCATACCCATCCCACTTAGGGCGAAAAGTGTTACAGCAAACAAATGATGGACGGAATGCTGACAATGCAAACATTCTCCCCCAGTCAAAAGATCTGGATTAAATTCATCGTTCTTTTGCCCACTACCCCAGTTTGGACCCAGCCATATGCAAATCAGTCTTGACCCTGTGCCCCATGGGAACAGTCCAGACCGAACTGCCAGGCGAGGTCCTCCCTGGACCGTAAACAAGCATCCTGGGACCGGTTTCAGGGTATGTCACCCTTCTTCAGCCAGGCTAGCTTGAATCCAGTGGCACAGTGAGCAAGGGACCCACGTCTGGGCATACCCATCCCACTTAGGGCGAAAAGTGTTACAGCAAACAAATGATGGACGGAATGCTGACAATGCAAACATTCTCCCCCAGTCAAAAGATCTGGGTTAAATCCATTGTTCTTGGTATCGCTTTGTTCGCCCTAAGTTGGCAGGGTATGCCCAGACGTGGGTCCCTTGCTCACTTTGCCACTAGATTCAAGATAGCCTGGCTGATGAGGGTTATGAACCCGAAACCGGTCCCAGGATGCTTGTTTCCGGTCCAGGGAAGACATGGCTTGGCAGTTCGGGCTGGACTGTTCCCATGAGGCACAGGGTGAGACTGATTTGCATATGGCCATGTCTGAACTGGGGTGGTGGAGTGAGCTAAAGAATGATGATGGATTAAACCCAGATCAGTTGACTGGGGGTGAGTGTTTGATTTGCTCTAACGCTCCGTCCATCATCCCCTTTGGTATCGCTTTGTTCACCCTAAGTTGGCAGGGTATGCCCAGACGTGGGTCCCTTGCTCACTTTGCCACTGGATTCAAGATAGCCTGGCTGATGAGGGTTATGAACCCGAAACGGGTCCCAGGATGCTTGTTTCTAGTCCAGGGAAGACATGGCTTGGCAGTTCGGGCTGGACTGTTCCCATGAGGCACAGGGTCAGACTGATTTACATATGGCCATGTCTGAACTGGGGTGGTGGAGTGAGCTAAAGAATGATGATGGATTAAACCCAGATCAGTTGACTGGGGGTGAGTGTTTGATTTGCTCTAACGCTCCGTCCATCATCCCCTTTGGTATCGCATATAATTGGACAGGCAGGGTTAGATAGCAATAGCAATGCATCTAAGTCAGCTTCCAGGGTGTTAACAACATCACAGCAGGTGGAATCAAACACATTATTGTAAAGATTAACTGGGATAAGATAAATTCCCCCCTTGAATTAGATGTGACAGAACAGGCAACACGTTAGAAATCAACATCTGTAAAGCACCTGTAGTGTGACCTGCTGGTGACGGTATTGCTGCAGTGAATAGCGAGTAAAAACCTTCCACGTGCAAAGGGTCCACCCGCCAAGTTTCCTGGATACAAATTATGTGAGTAGTAGAGATGATACCAAGTCAGTCTGGGGCAGTTAGCTTATTCTGGAGCCCCGAAATGTTCTAGGAAACAAGGCCACATAACTCATAGTAACCAAATTGGACTTAAGTAGTGGCTGAGCCAGACTGAATAGAACTCCTTGCCAATGTCCAATTACCAAGTAGAGTGGAAGTACATAGAATAGGAGCATTAAATACAGCTAAAGATCTGTTTGATGAACTAATGGGAGCTGGAAGATCATTCAAACCAAAGAATAGTGAGTGACCAATGCATCTTAAAGTCAATCTACTACAAATCGTTCAAAGCATTATACCTGTTCGAGTGTGTAAGGGAAAAAAGATGATTACTAACAGTAGGGGGGGGGGTCAAACAGTCAAAAATCTGAACCAACAGGTGCCAGGGATGGATGCCAAGCAAAACAACCTAAGGGGAGAAACAAAACGTTACCTCCCTTGGAGAAATCAGATGATGCATTATGCTGAATCTCCTCTGCAAACCTGGGATGCCTCAAATTGATAATGACACAATCCCCGTCAAACGATTTCCTATACGGGCCGATTCGGACTACCCTATGTGTCATCAAGATTTGATCTGCGCCAGAGATTGGAAAAATGGACTTAGACTGCAGCCAAGGCAAAACTTTGTTCCTGAACTGAACTGGCGACTTGACTGAAGCCCGGGGCAAAGGTGGAACATTGGCCATTATTACTACATAATGATGACAGCAAGGGGGGGGTAAATTAATCACAGCCGTATTAGGGCATCCCAGCCCTCTGCTATGCATCCATCTCTTCCCCCTACCCCGTGGCAAACTTTCAGTAAGGGTTACCATGGAACATAGGCTATTATAGGGGCCAGCCACGTTAGTGACCACGGCTGATCGAAGATGTTGCACATCCCTCTCAGAATTAGAGGACCTACCCACATTTAGACCTCCCCTCGAGATGTTAGAATGGCCCTCCCTCCAGAACCCAGGAACCCCATCTTGTGGACGAAATTGTGTAAGGTTACAATGCAAAACTGGGGGGGGGGGGTCAGCCATCTGTCTATCCCAGGGGTGACTAGAGATTGAACTACGATCTCGAGGGGGTGACTCAAGGTGTGTTAGCAGCCCTCCAAGCCCCTGCAAGCACATAGTAGGTTGAGTACCAGTAGAAGTAACACGCCTTGCCTTAACACTAGATAAAAGTTCTTCAATAGTCCACAACCAAGAACATATAGGTGCAAGCAAACTTTCTAGCACACCCCTCACATTGTCCAAGAAAGTCTTCTGAAAAGAGTGTAAAGCCACAGAGCTAAGTGAGGTAGAATCAATTGCATAATTAGATTGAGGGGCTATGGGTGAATTGGCTTCCTTAGCACCTGACGCCTTTACGCATAGCAGAGGGGGCATTATTATGTGGAGAGATGGTGTCCATACTAGGAATCAGTCCAGGGTCTACAGAATTGATATCGTTGGTGGAAGAAGGCACTGACACCAACCCATGAACGCCTGCACAATGTCACACAAAACCTCTGAACCAGATTCCCCTGAAGGAATGGGCCCAGACCCAACTCCTTTCGCCAAGGTGCCGGAGAGACAGCACTCCACATGCTCTATTTCCTTATTTAACGCCCCCATTGCGTGTTTAATATAGTCATCCCGGGAAGAGGAAGAACAGCTTGACTTGGCAGGTACAGGGTTTTTTACGTTTCCCAATCGCAGCCAAAGTACAATGATCAACTGCAAAGCTCAAAAGTAACTTAAGCACTTCTGAGATATAGCAGCTTCCTGGGCCTATGATGTTCCTAGGGGCTGTGGTCCCCCCCCAGTCAGCTCTCAGCATGGCAGACTGCGGCAGTCATAGAATCAGATGGGGTGGCCCAGCCTCGTGGTTGTGTGGGCTACTGGGGAATGTAATTTTGGGTAGACTGGCAAGTTCCGCCACAGCAATTTTGCAAACTTGCAAAATTCAGTACGGGCAAGAAGCGGGCTCAGTTATTGCCTGGGACGAGGTCCCTCCCCAGCTAATGAGCAAACACGCAAAAATCAGTGCGGGCAAAGGCTCAGCGGCAACTAATGTGCAAACACTCAAAAAGTCAGTGCTGGGGGGTGATGTCCACTCCCAGCTAATGTACAAACACACGAGAAATCAGTGTAGGCAGAGAGCAGGCTTAGCAGCAGCTAATGTGCAAACACACATAGAGTCAGCGGTGGCGGATGAGGTCCCACCCCAGCTAATGTTCAAACATGCACGGCATCAATGCAAGCAGAAATAAGGAAATCAGAACACCCTCTCTAATGAATAGCTACAGTACCTGAGTGGAGTCATGCGATCTCATCAAGGAAATCAGCAATGCCCACCAAACAGTGAAAGCATCCCACGGTAGATGACAAGGCGCTTTATAGTGCAGTGGTACGGGAAACGCAGGTCTGAGGGTCCCTGGGACTTTGAATCCCCACCAGCGCCGATAAACCACTTCTCTTATAAACTATTTGTCTAAGGTAGTGAGGTCTATTATCCTTACAAAGTTGAAAGGTTAGGCTTAAGTCAATAATATCCTTACTGACATTCAGTATGGTTTCTGTAAAGGGAAGGACAGAGTCAACCAAGCACTCAACCTCTTAACTGGGAAATATACCTAGACTAAAAAGGGGACACTGCATCTGTCATCCAGTGCATTTGGTGAAACCCACAGGCATTTCACCTCGGGACTACCTGTCCCAGAATTCTTGCAGGGCCTGGTAGGCAGCCCAATAGCCAGCAACACCTGAACTCCCTCCTGCATTATATAGCGCTTCAACTGAGCCCGCTGCTCGGGGCAGGAGGAGACAGGGCGCCGGCGGAACCACCCCTTTTGGCCCTTCATTTGAGATTCCCGGGTTTTGTGCTGTTAACTTCAGATCTACCTCCCAGTAGACTTATTTCCCTTACATATTGTTAAACAACTATACAAACTGTGCAAAGTGCGGGAGAGAGACTCTGCATTGTATGCAACAAGTGGTAACCAACTATTAGAGCTAAATGAGAGTCCCATGTTCACGAGGGTACCAGTGGAGTGGTGTGGTGCAGCGGCCAGGGCAGCTGACTCCGGAGCACAGGGTTCACGGTTCGATCCCCGGCTCCGGCGACAGCTCAGCTCAGCACCATGTGACTCTGGGCAATAGCTCACTTAATTTCCACTCCGTCCCCCAGCGCCTTGAGACCCGTAAGGGTGAGTAGCTGCGCTATATAAAAACGGACTTACTTACATATGGGGAAGAGGAAGGCGGCGGAAGCCACATTGTCCAATGGGAAAGGGGCTAAAACACCAAGACATCCTGTGGAGAACTTCACCCTAAGCGAAATAGATAATTTAATTGTAGAAGTGGAGGGGATGATAAGGCAGGAAAACAAACAGTGTGCCAAATCTGCTAAATCCACTAAAGGAAATAAAATCAACCACTTCTACTTGGACAAACGTTCCAAAGTACCAGGGAAAGACCCCAGGTTAGATGGCAAAATGTGCAATCCAAGGAAGAGTCCTAAAACGACTTCTGCAATTTCCAGTGAAGGACTTTCTGAATTTTCCGAGTCCGTGGTCAGTTTGTTGACTGCTTGAAAAACATTGGTAGGCCTCAGACGACCAGTTGACTAAACTGACTGACCTACAAGCCCCTATTAGTCTAGCAAGCCGTCCTACCACTAATAACCATGTAGAGGATAGCAATGCTATCTCCATTAGTTCAGCGCCAAGCTTGGGCTATGATTCTCTGGTACCAGGGGACCTACATGCCCTAATTGTCTTAAAAAAGAGTTATCTCAGATTAAAAGGTCAATCATCCGACTAAACACCAAGTTAAGGTCTGTACAAGAGTCCATTACTGTCTCAAACCCTGCTATGAACCAGCAAGCACCTTTTGCCCCCTGCTTGAAACAGTCTGATTCAAGAGGACCTCCACCTCTAAGGGACGATTGTAGTAATCATCCAATTTGTACAACTAGTACCAGTATCATGGGTGACAGACAAGTCTCCTCCCCTCAGCAATCCTGGCATACGGGTCATCACGGAACATCAATGCGAAGTTCTAACCCACATACTGTCCTTCCCAAGCTATGTGGAGAGCTATCGCATAACACCCGCAAGCAGTCATCTAATCCTTCTAGGTCTCTCTTTCCCTCTGGACTTACAGCACAGAGAGATAGTTACTAGTTTGAGAACCTTCAAAGCCTCCCAGCCATGAGCCACAGTATGACCAGGATGGTTATGGAAATGGCATGATACATCCACGTAACTAGCACAGTGAAGAGAGATCTGACACTTTTATGGTGAATGTACCCAAAGTGACAACTGCCAAAAGGAGAATACGGGCTCACGTATGAATAAAGTAACCCATTGGATCTGCTCCAAACAACACTGTTGGGCTATAATTCGAGAAGACATTATCTCAGCCTTGCGACAGAAGGGGCAAATTCAACCTTGAATAATATAAAGCTAACCTTAAGGAACCAGGCCCTGGTTGAGGGGTTGATAAACATGGAGGCAAGGACAATATCACTATCCCAATCTAACATCCAGTTCAAGACTAAGATGCTGGTAAGGGGGAGTCAGACTATGAGGTCCGATGAAGAAGCCAGCATAGTCACAAAGGATCTTCCTACACCCCCCAATGTCTGTTCTACTTCATCTAGGGAAGTCTGACTCACCCATGATATGCACCTTGGCAGTGAAAGTATCTCACTCCCAATAAATACTCGGATCCCTGCCCTTACCAAAGATCTGACATCTGAACTGTTCATTATGTCTTGGAACATTGCAGGGCTGAAGAGAAAACTAGATGACCCCAAATGGATGGAGTACATAAATTGCTTTGAAATAATTATGTTACAGGAGACCTGGTCCTTGGCCCCAGTTACATTAAATGGTTACATGAATTACAACGTTGAAGCACTACCATCGAAGACGGGAAGGCCAGAGGGGGGAATCCTAATCTGGGTGCGGGTGGCCAGGAACTTGAGCATGAAACAAACTCATGTGGACTGGCCTGATATTATGGGGTTGACTGTTAAAGGCCTTAAAGGCGTCTTTATTAAGTGGTTTAATGTATATAATAGACTGACTAACCATACAAATGGAGTCTCCTATCTAATGGCCCCCACAATTTCCCCTTGGTTGTAGCGGGCGGCTTCAATGTCGCATTTGAAACTATTGCCCATATTGTCTCCATGATGGAATTGTAGGATAGTGCTAGAAATGTCCAGAGAGTAGCAGCTGAGCCTTTAAAAAAATGGTCCACGATGGCTCTTCAGCTATGGCTTTAGGGCCTGCAAGGGTAGAACAAAATCTGATCCACATAGACATTATACTTTCAGGGGGGGCTGCTCCAAGAGCAGGATTGACTACATTTTCTTTTGGCCTGGAGATTTGGCATATTATGATTGATTTCAGGATGTGTAAAAGGGGTGATAGCGGCCACTGCCCACTTCGCCTATCGATTAATATGGCTCTCCAACATTGTGAATCTATAGCAGATGATTTTTCTAATACAGAGGTCATGTTATCTAACAACAGGAGAGCAGTCGGGGTAAAACCCTAAAGAACATTGAGACTATGGCAGCAATTTATAATTCTTTTATCACCATAGTCGGGGCTGCCCTAGATAGCCCTGGCACGGGAGGTACATTCATGGAAGCTCATGCAGAATTATTTAACACCCTGAGTTCTCTATGTTCCACCAAACCAAAATCTGCTAAGCCTGCCAATACTAATCCATCATCCTGGTTTAACCCTGAATATAGCCAAGCCAAACTCATGTTGTTAGCTGCATTGAGGATAGGTGACACAGCTCAGATTTGAACTAGAAAAAACAAGTTCAATAATATAGCCAAATCCAAACAGGAGTGGATAGATAACAGTTGGGAGGACTTGCTCACAGCGGCTTGATCTGGGGATAGTAGATCTTTCTGGTGTATAAAAGCTAATGGCAAATTAAGCTCTACACAGCAGCTGGATCACCATATTCCTGCGCATATCTGGGAACAACATTTAAATAATCTATATTCAGGTGTTCCAATGCTTCAACTAATAGAGAGCTCAATGGCATTTGGACTCTAAGGTAAATGTTTTGCCCCTCCACCGAGCATTAGCCTAGTAGAGAAAAGAAAAGCTGTAAAACAGATAAAGTTGGGGAAGGCAGCAGGACCCTGATAAAATACAAGGCGATCTCTGTTCCGCAGAGCTGGAAGTATGGGTTCCTTATATAAATAACCTTATGATTAGGCTAAAATAAATTCAGCATGAAAAGACTGTTGTCTAAAAAGTCAGGAATGGATGAAGCTGCCACCCATGAAATCAATCACCAAACTTGGCAGATATATAGCCATTGCTTTTCAGCACATCTGCTTTAATGACCCTGGCAAGAATGCAAAATAAAACACTTCTGAAGATTTCTGTCTTGCACAGGCACACTGTAGAGTTAACAGCATTGTATTGCTAAGTCTCCAAAGCTCAATATGTTTGATTATTCCCATATGTGTGCATAGTGTGATCATGATCATGACAGGAAAGCAAAACAAGCCACTACCATGAATATAACTGCGCTGCACTTGCACTCTTACGTGCAGGGAAACAGCAATTGAGTGGAACCTGACTTTATCAGACCAAATAAATCATTATTCGAATTGTTAAATTCCATAAAAGACAGATACAGTAGAAAAAAATGAAATACAAGCTTAAAATACACAAAGTATGATTTCGTTTTTATTTCAAACAGTCTCTAAAATGATTTCTATACATAATTTAGAAACAGGTATGAAAGGGATGGGTACCAATCGTTATAATAAACAGCACAATCAATTTCATTTTCTCTCTTTCTTATAAAATGTTAAAAAAATATATCATAATAGGTATGCGAAAAGGGCACATTCTCTGGTTTAAAGCTGAGTCTAAGCAGGATTCTTGCACAAATGTACCTAATCAATTTCATAGGCCAAGCTATCATACATAGTAAGTAACTTTCCTTGGGTGATTGCACCAGTAATAAAAATTGAAACAGCATGTCAGATGTTATCTGACACAAAGGTTACACAAAAATGTATAGGCTTCCTTATGAAATAAGAACCTCTCTGGTAAAAACAGCAGTCGTTTAAAACGTTTTCTAATAGCACAGTAATATTTACAGAAAAGGATAAAATGCATAGTAGATTGGGTGGCTTTCTCATCACATGGGCACTTTGGCAAGTTTTTAAGCCACACATCTCTTGATGACGAGTTGATGTAAAATTACCATTGAGAATCTTACAAGGTAAAATCTCTTCTGTACATCAGTGATATAAACTAAGTGTGAGAAGTTGGCCTGGTATATGCTGTCCACTAATTCAAGTGGGCACTTTGCACCAGTCCAAACGACCCTTATGATGTATGAGGTCAAAGATAACCTTTAGAAAGCTATCCTAGTGGTAGCTGTGGAGAGCAGCCTTCAGGCTTAATCTTGAAGGAATGTAAAGCAGCTTGTTTTGCCAGAATATCACCTCCTATATTGATTAAATGAAAGAAGAACCACACAGTAGTTATATAAAAATATGTATTTATTAATATAAAACTCTCTACTATCCTCTACACGAGGATAGAACACAAAGCACACAATACGAGAACAATAGAACAGTTGCAAGTAGCACAATACACAGTGGGCTCCAGGGGGAGACCAAACCATATACTAAAATAGTGGTATAACAATCACAACTTGGATCAAGACACAGTCTAGAGCACGTAGAATCGCTGGGACCCCAAGGAACCACCCAAAGTGAGTTGATAGGGACCCCACGGAAGACGGTTGCAGTGTGCTAACACGACCGCGGGCTCCGTACAATTCTATGGGGAAGTCGTGGTTACATTTTTAAAGTTTAAGGACCCTTCTAGGAGGACTTCGAGTGAACTCTTTGGAACTTAAGAGTTTGAAGAGCCACCCCACCCGTGGATACTGTAGTACCCGAGTTACCTTTCCCAGGGGAGCCGGGTGCATAGGTCGGAAGTGGTGTCGGAAACTGCTGTCGTTCTCAATGGAGGGCTGTGAAGAAGTACTGCTGCTGTAAAGGTGAAGAGGGTCCGGTGGAATCCAAGCCTGGATTCTGGAAGGAAGGAATATGAAAGCAGAGGGGACAGAGTCTGGGTCACTTCAGAGTGACCAGGGGCTCGGTAGACGAATGCCCACCAATGTCGGGTGCTTCAGGTGCGAAGAAGGGATGCTTGACTCTGCAGCCACGAGCACCAGGAGACATCGAGGATGACCAGGACCCAGAGGTGAGCTGTCCCACGAAGGATGTTGAGTGCTGAGGGGTCGGTGTCTGGCTGGAACACCAACAAGCCTTGGCAGCAGCAACCCACAAAAGAAGGTCAAGCAGGTTACGGTGTGGACCAGCAAGGTCCAGGGGACTCACCAAGCAATGGAGAGTCAGGACACGTCTGGAGCAATCAGGGAAGCCCAACAGAAATCAAGATGACCCTCAGAGAGACCCACAGGCCGAAGGACCAGGAGTCGCGAGGGGACACTGGGGAAGATTGCAAAGTACCAGCCCACGAAGCACTCAGTGAGTAGGTGCTGGAGTTCTTTGGTGCAAATACTGATCTGGGTCAGGACTATACAAAGTCCAATGCACAATCTCAGGAATTGCCAACAAGCATATGCAACTGCAAATGAACGCAGTGCACAGGCATTTGGGTTATGCAGTCCCCACGAGGGATACTGGCCTCAAACTTGCTGAGAGGGCAGATCAACCTCAGGGACCTTCGAAAACCCACCTCTTGTGTTGCTGAAATCTTCAGAGTCTGCAGGAGCTCAGGAGCAGCAGACCGGTCAGTTGCATTAAGGTGCCTGAAGTTGCAGGGGAGTGACTCCTTCACTCCAAGGGAGATTCTTCAGTTGTCCTTAGTGTACCACAGGTCCTGCACAGAGCCTGTTTGAAGCAAGGGCACATACAAAGCTTTGGATGGAGAGGGAGATGAAGTCGGGCTTAGTCGAAGTCCAGCGAAGTCCAGAGTGTCCAGACGGTCGAAGATCAGTGGTTTCTTCTTGTAGAATCTTGTCCACGTAAAATCTAAAGTCTTACAGCCAGGTAAGCCCTTATGTACCCACGGGAGGGGGTTGGACAGATTTGGGGGCCCCTCCTAGGGGAGGGTCAGGACAGAGGGGTGGTTACACCCATGTCCTTTGTCCAGTTTCGCGCCAGAGCAGGAGCCAATGGCTCCCAGAACTGGTTTGAGCTGGACTATGCACAGGGACACTAAATGTGCCCCAGGTGCAGACTTTCAGGCACTCTCAGAGTGCATCCACCCAGCCCCAATACACTAAATCCTGTCTGGGAGGTGGTCACACCTCCCTGGGACAGGATGTCTATTGTGCTGCCTTCCCCTGCTCGAGCTTGGCTCAGCAGCAGGAGTGCAGATGTGTGTCTCTGGTCGGCAGCATCCATTTTGTGCTGACCAGGTCAAGAAGGCTGGCACCGGATAGACTAGTGACCCCACGAAGCTCACTTCTGAAGGGTGGAATCATACCTCCCACACCGGTGACCGGTGTGGAGGTATGATTCCAAGGTGTTTGATACCAAACACGATATGTTTTTATGCAGCCTTTTTTGAGATAGCATTTTCCGCGAGGTTATAATGCACCTCTACCTATATGTCTGGCTGAGTCACAGACGACCCAGGAGAAAGGTCTCCGAAGGCTGCAGAGAGGCTCTGCTCATGCAGGGGCACCCTCTCATTAAAAGCCCAGCACCCTGCCTTCAGGATTGATAAGGCCTGCTATAGGGGGTGACATAAGTTTTAAGTGTAGTGACCTATAGATATAGTGAACCTATATCTAAAGTAAGTGGTGCAAGCACCATCTTACACAGGCTGCTGTAGCTGACCTGTAGTTCCATTTTGCATGGCCTCTCATGGGTGGCATAATACATGCTTCAGCCCATTGGAGGCCTCAGGGGTACCTATGCCCTGGGTACATGGGTACCATATACTAGGGACTTATAAGGGTACCCCAGTATCCAATCTGGAGTGTACCAAAGTACATGTGTGACAATTTAGAGGAGAAAGCAGATAGACTGGGGTCCTGATTAGCAGGATCCCAGTCAGACTAGTCAAAAACAGTGCAACACCAAGCAAAAAAGTGGGGGCAACCATAAGAAGCAGAGCCTACTTTCCTACAGTAAGTAGGCAAACCTTGGAATATTAGCCCTTCCAGATATCAAGATACTGTTTATTTTACCATCTCTTTGCTCTCTCTCCCTAAATCACGTTTGTTGGTAAAAATCAGTTTGAGCTCCCTTTTACTGTACTGTAAAACACTAACGGGACATTCAATAGAAGCATTTTCATAGATTTCCTTAGGTAGTCTGTTAACATGTGCCAACCAGGGTATCTTGCCATAGTGTGAGGCAATCATTAATTAAATCTCTTTTAAGTTTAGTACCAGCTTTGCTCCAAATGTTGTGCCACCCTACTAAGGAACATTGGTCTAAGGTGTCATCAAGAAACGATATACCCAATTCTCTGAGGGTGATATAGGGTGGTACAGAGCGAGGGACTTGCAAGAGTCTACACAGAATTTTCCTGATTTTGCAAAATCAAATGCCCCGCCAGGCCCATAGGGATGCCCCACATGTAGTAGTTGGGATGCACGTATTCCAGTACAGCTGCAGCATCTAGCGAACTGGTTTATTTCCAATTTTAGTAGCAAAACTGAACACAGCCTCTATTGTCCTTTGAAATTCATGGTTAGCTAACTCTCTATGAGCTCCTCAGTGGCAAGAACTTGAAAACAACACACCAAGATAAGGAAAGGTATGAACCTCTTCAAGTTTATGGCCCCTCACATAATGAGATTTCTTCTTCACCTTCCCACTCCCACACACCACAACAAAGGTTTTTCCTGACCTTATCACTTCACGGGTTCTGTCCCACTCTCATCTGCTGGCCTGCCCATTTTCTGTAGGCAATGCAAGTAGAAAGTCTGGAGAAGAGGGCCTATGCTCTGCTATTATCTGAGCTCGAGCTTGATTGACAACTATTTCTAGTCAGCTAGCATAAGGTTCCAACTGGTGTGATCATTGTGGATGCGCAGGCTTCTCTCACACAAGAAGGGGTAGGATAAAGCGTAAACCCAACATGTCCAACACTTTCATCCAAGTCTTGCTTTATACCCACCATTACTTTATATTCTGGTATATGGGGGCGTGGTCTCGCTGCAAATGGAGTAAGACGTGCGCCATTTGAGCTCCGGGCCGCCACAGCCAACCACAGCGAATATATGCATTCCTACGGCCCGAAAAGAAACACGGGTGGAAGTACACGCTAGCGGAGCGACTCGAGTGCCTTTGGGGCTCGAACCCAACTGGCGGCAATCAGCAGAGGGGACTCGGACTGGGGGGGGTCTGGGACCCGGTGACCCGCCCGCCATTTTAGCTGCATCGATCCCGAGTGTCAACAACCAGAACCCCTGGAAGTGCCCAGGAGCACCGGAGAAGCCCCACGGCCTCAGAGAAGAGAGTGCGGAGTCCAGAGGGGACTCGACGCTGCAGACGCCTCGCCGCCCGGGCCTAGATCCCCGATTTCAAGGAGCCGTAAGAGACGGCCGCCATCTTAACAGCCCGGACCCTGAGCGAATGCGCTGGAGGCGCTCGGGGCGAGCGAGGTCTGACCCCGCGCTCCCCACTGCTACCTGAGTGTGAGGGAGACCCGGAGACGCCCGGAGCTACTGACCGGTGCACTGACCCGCCGGGCCTCGGCGGCCAGGGGTGATCCAGCCAACTTGCTGCCTAGGGGCAACCAGCTGCCGGCGGAGGAGCCCGGGTCTACAGCGTCTGACCAGGTACGGGAGCGTGGGGGGGTTAGAGCAGCCGCTGGGGGGGACTGAGTTGATGGTCTGGGCGGCTTGGGACCGCATTCCCGTGGTCGGGTTCCTGGGCCCAGGACCTACCCCAGCGGCGGCGCCCCTGTCTGGCTGAGCGAGACCCCCCCCCCCCCGTTGGCACTGGCCCCGTCACACCGCGGTACAGCCCTTGGTGTACCATCCTCTACCTGTGCGCTGGCCTCCCCGTCTGTGGAGAGCCGGTGAACGACGGGCCACAAAAATCCGAGATGGGGGAGGGTACGACGGGCCGGCGGCCAGCTTGAGGAACCTAGATCTCTGTCGGCGAGACGGAGGGCACCACCATCTGCTTGCCCATTAGGGTGGAACAGAGCCCAATCCTCCAAGGTTTAGCATCGCCAGCGGTCACCGCGGACCCGATTGATCCTCCTATCATCACCAGAAGCGGCCACCACGCCGCAATCCACCTAGAGTGGCTGACTCCTCGCCCGTCGATCTCCTGGGCACCCAGAGCTTGATATACACGGTGGGGGGCCACTACAGGTGAGATCACCTGGTCCCTCCGCACCTTTACAATCCACGCTTGGTCGAGGGGCCCTGGGCTAGCACGACATACAGCTGTGCCACCGTGCCGCTGGGCCTGGTCTCCCCTGATCGCCACCCCCAGGGACTTGAAGCGGTGAACGCGACCACGCGGGGACTAGGCCACTCCTCCTACTCCATGAACATGACCCGCTCAAAACCCGGGAAGGAGTCCTCAGCAACACCAAAGGATACTACAGTCCTGACCATGTGGAACAAGCCGGGGGCAGTAGCAGCGCCGGACGCGACGCTTGTGGCCGGATGTTCATCAGAGCCGGTCACACAATCCTTTATGACCAGTTTTATGCAGGAACTTAAGGCGGAAATAGGGTCCCTGCGCTCCGAGGTACAAGCTTGTGTTAAAGACCTCCGGAAAGATGTAGGAGAGCTAGGTGGGCGAGTGGACGATCTTGAAAAGACCCTGGACACCCGTACAGAGGACCAGGAGCACCTATGGCAGCGGCTAGCCACCCTGGAGGAGCAACACATCGAGCTACAGATCAAGCAGGAGGATCTGGAAAATCGGGGGCGCCGAAACAACATACGCCTACGGGGGATACCGCTTGGGGCAGAAGGTACAGACATAATGACTTTTGTGGCCGATCTACTATACGACATTAGAGGAGACGATGACACCTCGCCGCCCGCTCTGGACCGCGCACACCGAGTAGCTGGTCCGCCAGGGAGGCCAGGCCTCGTGCCTGACATCCTGACGCGGGTCCATTTCTTCGTTGAGAAGGAGGCTATCCTCAAGGCAGCTCGGGACAAGCCGGAGATTCTGTACAAGGACACACCTATCCAGTTGTTTCAAGATCTGGCCCCCACGACCCTTCGGCGCCGCAGAGACTTCCGTCCCATTACGGACAAACTCAGAGAGCTCAACATCCGCTACCAATGGGGACACCCCTTTGCTCTCATCTTTCAATGGGAGTCCAAACGCCGAGTACTGAGGTCATACAGAGAAGCGGCCCAACTACTACAGATCCCTGACACCCCCCCGACAAGTACATCACGCATGCCACCGAGAGCTCGAATCCCACTGAAGCCGCAGTGGGCTACGGTCCGTCATGCCGGACAGCCATCCTCCCGAGAGCGAAGCAATTCATCCAAAGAAAAGCAAGACATAATCCAGCATATACGATCCTTGGAAGGGGGTCAGTCACCCTCAGGCTCACAAACACCCGTCACCAAATAACTGTAAACTGCAGATGGGACTCAACTCACAGTGCGCTTCTCATCTCTGGGGGAGCCACCGGCTTCGCGTCCCACACTCTATTGCACCACCCGAGAGACGCAAGGATTATCTTACGCCAGGACGGCGGTCCCGGAGCACATTTCAGCACTAAAGACTGGAAGCGTAACACGATGACCAACCCCCACGCCTATTTCTGGGAGAGTGACATCTCCGGGACAGCCTGTGCCACTGTGCCTGGCTCCTCCCTAGACTGGAATAGGTCCTGTTGGCCATGTTGGCCATCAACCCGTCCGGGTTGTCTTGTTTATCTTTGTTCCTTTTTTCTTCTCCCTATTTCTTGTTCATTCTCCCGGCGGGGGGACCACTTGGATAATTGGGGGACTTGCACTGGAAGCCTTACTTCTTTTTTCCTTTCCACCCTGCACTGAATATCAATCTGTTGAAGCTTCGAGCCTCCTCACTCGATCCCTGCCTCTTGGCCCTGTTCAAAACCCAGAGACACCTACCTGGGAACAAGCGCACACTAGATACTAGACGATCATGACCTCGGTGCCCTGTTTGAAGCTCGTAACCCTTAACGTGAAGGGACTTAACTCCCCCAATAAGAGGCGTCAGATATGGCGGTATCTGTTACTACAAAACCCAGACATCGTTTTTCTCCAGGAGACGCACCTCCTTAGGGCTGACACTACACGTATGACACATCCACGCTTCCCCTACAATTTTGGAGCTCAGCGCGTACTAGGACAGCGGGGGTAGCCATCCTCTGCAGAGCAGGCATCCAGCAGGGAGACACCAAAGTGGTCCGAGACACGGAGGGCAGACTCCTTAAGGTGGTGGTCGGGATGGGACATCGTACTCTCACCCTCTGCAACACATATGCGCCCAACCAGGGACAGGACTCTTTCTTGCGTAAACTTCTGAGGGAACACATAGTACCGGTACACTCAGATCTTATCCTGGGAGGGGACTTTAACTTAGTGTGGGATGCAGACATTGATCGCAGCGGGGGCACATTTCATGGGATGGGGGCAATGTCGGCGGCGACAAAGAGCTGTATCACTGCCTCGGGTTTGGTAGACGTATGGCGGTATCACTCCCCTGAGACCCGAGACTACTCCTATTATTCTCATGCACACCGCTCTTACTCACGAATCGACTACCTCTTCGTCTCACACTCTCTAGTTAAGGACATTCTCTCAACCACCATGTCAGATATCTCAATCTCTGACCACGCACATGTGGAGCTACTTCTCCATGAACGCTTCTCTCATCCTAGACGACCTACTAGGTGGCGTTTTCCTCCTCACATCCTTAGAGACCCAGTAGACACGGCGGAACTACAGGCTGCCATCCTCTCCTATTTCGCGACCAACGACCTCCCGGAGACGGCCCTCCCTGTTCTATGGGATGCCTTTAAGGCTACGATACGCGGCACCCTCACATCTATCGCTATTGCCAGGGCCAGAGAGGCCCGCCTGTACGAGGATAAACTCACACGCGAAATCAAAACACTCGAGAAAATAGACCAAGAACACCCATTAGCGATTCACAAGCGGCGCTTAGCTATACTCAGGGGTCAACTCCGGGCCCATAGAACCAACAAGGCAGAACACGCTCTCCTTGCATTGCGACAGCGCTATTACGATGGAGGAGACAAAGTGGGCACCATCTTGGCACGACGCCTGAGAACACGGGCAGCTAAAGCTCACATTTCTAAACTAAAATTGGGAGACGGGACCTGGGCCACCACTGAATCTGCCAAGCTACAAGCATTCCAAAACTACTATACATCTCTTTACGCGAAAGCCACGCCCAATCCAGCTCAAATATCGGCTACACTAGACGCCTGCGACTGGGAACCCCTTAGCCCATTTCATTCCCAACTCTTGGAAGAACCAATTACACTAGAGGAACTAACCAATGCCCTTAAGGAACTTCCACTTGGCAAAACACCGGGCCCGGACGGGCTCCCCGTCTCATTTTATCGTATCTTCATACCGCAACTCCAAACATACATGTTACGCCTTTTCAATTCTTTTACGGATAAGACTGGGCCTTCCACAGATATGGCTATGGCGGAAATAGCTTTAATCCCAAAGCCTGGGAAGGACCACACACTCTGCTCATCCTTTCGCCCCATAGCCCTCTTAAACATAGACCTTAAACTCTACACAAAAATACTGGCTAAGCGCCTCAGCACACACCTCCCAGGCCTAATCGAACCAGCCCAGGTGGGTTTTATACATCAGCGCCAAGGGGCGGATAATGTGCGTCGAATTGCGCACCTGGTGGGGAAGGCGCATCACTGGAAGATACCTTCGTGCCTACTCTCGCTTGACGCCGAAAAGGCATTCGATCGAGTAGATTGGGTGTTCCTCCGGGCCGTTCTGCAGAAGATAGGACTTGGTCCGCAGATGATAGCGCGCATAATGGCCCCCTACCTTGCACCGCTCGCCAGGGTAAGAGTCAATGGCCAACTCACACACCCTATCTCTATCCTCAGGGGCACCAGACAGGGTTGTCCCTTGTCCCCCTTATTATTCGCTCTCCGTGGTTGAACCGCTCGCCATTCTGATTCGCCGCTCGCCTGATATACATGGTATCGCCCTTGGGGGCATAGACCACAAGATTGCACTCTTTGCGGACGATCTCCTCCTCACCTTGTCGAATCCGACTGGCTCTCTGCCAGCAGTACACGCTCTGCTGCAGTCATATGAGCAAATCTCAGGGCTTAAAATTAACCATACGAAATCATGGGCTCTTAACCTCACAATTCCGACGGAGGACATTGCGACCCTGCAAACCCTTGCCCCCTACCAATGGGCTACGAATTCTATTAGATACCTAGGACTTAATTTGACTCCGGACCTGGCCAACTGGTCCCAAGCTAATTGGCAAGAATGTAAAAATGCAGTAGTAACCGACCTACGAGCATGGAGATCTCTACCGCTCTCCTGGCTGGGGCGCTTAAACACAGTTAAAATGTCCATCCTCCCAAAGATACTTTATCTATTCCAGACCCTACCAACGCCTATTCCGGAACACCAAATCCAGAGCCTACAGCGTGAGCTAGTCGCATTCATATGGGGAGGGAAGAGGCCGCGATTCTCCAGTAAAATCTTAATGCTTCCTCGAGATAAGGGTGGGCTCGCATGCCCTAACCTATTAGAATACTATTGGGCATCCCATCTCCGTTTTATACCGGAGTGGACAGCTTGGGAGAGCGAGAAGGTGTGGTTCCATATGGACAGGGCGGTTACCTGTCGCCCTCTCTGGGACCATGCATGGCTCCCTCGCGAAGCACGCTCCCGAAGTGCATATATGGCGACCCCTACTAAGACCGTACTTGAGATATGGGACAGGCTGGCGTCCGCAAGGGCCTCACATCTTTTCCGTCTCCACACACCCCAATAGCTCGCAACCCGCAATTTCCCCCTGCTCTTCACCCGCCCTCTTTTGCAGAATGGACAGACAAGGGTTGCAAAACGGTGCGAGATCTATTTCTAGGGAGTGATGTCAGAACTTTTGCCCAATGCAAACAGGAATATCAACTCTCGGAGAAGGAGAGATTCCAATATATACAACTCCGGCACTGGATACAGGCGTCCTCTCTAACACAGGCGGCTACACGGCCTTACACACCGTTCGAACAGCTGGCTCGCACATTTGACAACTCTAAGGGATTGATATCTCGCATATACCAAGTCCTCCAACATTCACCACACCCTACCACACACCTGTACCAACAACAGTGGCAGTCTCTTCCCAGGGCCGACATTGCACCCTCTCAGTGGACACGTCTATGGCGCGACATCCCGAAGACTTTTCATAGCATCCCCCAGCAGGAATCTGCATACAAGATAATGACCCAATGGTACTATACACCCCACAGGTTACACAAAATGTTCCCCAACTCTTCACCGATCTGTTGGCGATGCAATAGGGCACGGGGAGATTTTATACACATATGGTGGTCGTGCCCCCTCTTGACCATCTACTGGAAAGAAGTCCTTAGCCACATTAAACGAGTACTAGGCTACCCGCTACCTGAAAACCCACTCACGATTGTACTGGGCCTCAGGCCGGTGAACCTACAGGCTATGACCCGCCGCGATTGGCACCTCAGTCTTCACATGCTGGGAACTGCTAAGCGGACCATTGCCCTATATTGGAAAAAGGCGGAATCGCCCTCAGTGAATGTGTGGTTCACCCGCCTATGGCAAACAGTGGTGATGGAACTGATCACGGCGCGCCTACAATACCGAGACACCCAGTTTACGACACTTTGGAAGCCACTGGTGGAACATCTGGGACGTCTAGAGAACGCTAGACAGCAGCCACCAAAACTGCGGGCATTACGCCTCTTCGATGATGTGGTGCACACCGCAGATCCAAATAGCTATTGGAATCCTCCTGGTGGACCACTCCGCGCTGCGCCCCCACCCACCCCACACGACTCAGGCCTGGTGATACTTGACGCCCCGCCAGCTGTTGTGGTCCTCAACACCGTCCCCCACGACGAAAGCGACAGCAAATAGTTGCGCTGCCACTGCACCCCCTGCGAAGCGAGCTACTCCAGGCATACTGTCATAGTGCCTTTGTCGCCCCCGCCACACCCTACCCCTTCTTCTATCGCCCCTCTTCACCTCTTTTTTCTCTCCACTGGACTTTCACTTTCCTTGTTAGTACACTGCTTATAGCATATTGGCGGCACATATATAGTGTTTAGGCACCGCTTCACAAGCATGAGCTCTGATGAGTTAGTGCGCAGCCCGACACATTGGCGATTTGGAAGATCCCACAAGATAGCCATAGCCGTAAGATACTTGCGCCAGAAAAGTGCGTAATTGCAGTCGTCTTTAGCTAGCCATGTAATTTTCTGTACTGCGTGATATCCTAGAGCTTATCCAACAAGATGGGTTGAATTTACAAAGCTTGAGTTAAGATGCGGGACACAGTGTGCAGGATGGCTTCTTCTATATCACTATGTGGCACTTGCCAAATGTAAAACTAATAATGCATAATGTTCTTCTCTAAAATGCAAATAAAAATGTATTTGAAATATATTCTGGTATATTTCGTTTTGTTTCTAACATAGTAAGTATTGACTTAATCCAATCATGAAAAGGGATGCTGGGTCCAAAGGCAGCACTGACTAAAAATCTAAAAAATAACATGGGGCCCGGTGCGGAGGCGGCCATGCAGAGTCTGTATGCCTGGCCACTAGGTTGGTCCTCCCACCTCCCGCTTCTGGATGTGCACTCAGCCAGCCAGACGGCATGCCACGTGGTCAGGCAGTGGAGAGGCTGGCGAGAGCAGCGCTCAATAGCAGTTTTCACAAAATTAGAAGGGCAACCTAATTTCCTTGTTCACGTTGAATTGCATATATCTCTAAGCACTCTTTTGTTTTCAATTACTTTCCATATTTTGTTTTTCAATTAATTTCCAGACGTTGGTGTCTTTTTCAATAAAGTTCTTTTTAAGTATCCAATTCCATCACACTTAAAACAGACCCAGCCAATGTGTCTCATCCCTTATAGGGACTCCATCAGGGCCTAAACAACATTTAAAAAAAAAAACATGTAATCAAAACTTTTCACCTATTAAAATCAACAACTCTGGTTCTTATTTTTACTATACATTTTCTACATTTTTCAATTTGTTTGTGTGTAATTTTTATTCTAACATGAACCACTTCCATTTCAAGGAGTTTATCGATCAAAATGTCTGTACCAACCTCTGTCAGGTATATAGACTGATATATACACACCATTCCCAAAAACTAAATTAATCTGTGAATTCCTTAAACAAAAAGACACCAACATTTTAAAGAGTGATTGTAGTTACAGCAAGGCCACTGCCACAAACAGTATTTTGAAAGCAGAGAGTGGAAATCCTAAACATGTAATTGAGGTTATACCATATGGGGAAATGGTGAGAATAAGAAGAAATTGCATTGAGGAAAGTGATTTCAAGAAGGAAATGGAAGGTTTGAAAACTAGACTACGACATAGAGGGTACAAAGAAAGGGTTTTGAATTCTTCTGAAAGTGGGATTCTACTGACTAGTCGGAACACGACACTGAGCAAAAAGAGCAAAGAAAGGAGAATAGAAAACTGGCTTTTGTGTCCACATATAGTGCAGAATGCAGTGAGGTGTACAGGATACTACGAAGACATTGGGGATTGCTCCACAGGGTACCAGGTTATTCTAATTGGATCACTGACAAACCAAGGGTGATCTATAGGGTTGGGCCTCAGTGAAGAGTCTGGTCACATGCAGCTACACACATTCCATTAGGGACAGAGGTAAAAACTTGATACCTGACCAACCGATAGGGAAGTATGTATATATGGATTGTATTATGTGTAAAATGGGTATAAACAAATTGAAGGACTTCAGTTACAATTTGGAAAGAAAGTAATATGTGAACGAATTTATGAATTGTAATAACACCCATGTGATTTATGTGATTGTGTGCAACTGTCAGAAAATCTATGTAGGGAGCACCATTAGGATGCTGAAATTATGCATACAAGAACATCAGAGTGCCGTGAAGAACGGGGACAGCAAAAGCCCAATTTTTCAACATATGTGAGTTGAACACCCCAATATGACTCGTTTCACCTTCCATGGTGTTCAAAGACTGAGCCCGAGGGGAGGAGATCGGGAACTGTTATTAGGACAAATGGAGGCCAAATGGATAGTGAGATTGTGGCCTGTAGAAAAGGGGCTGAATACTGTACAGGAACTTAATTACTTCCTTTAAAAATGCACAGTATGGTACAGCATGCCATTATGTGTGTACAGAGCACTGCACACTAACAGTAAAACCTGGCTGTTCAGCCTAACCCAAATTACTGCATAATTCTTCTGCTCCTGCTTGCTATCTGCACTTACCGCTAGCGCCGGGACACTTCCGCAGGAGGTAGCCGTGCGCTCTAGAAATTGAATTAATAATAATAATAATAAGGGAGGGTAAAGAGCTAAATGATTTATGTTGAGTTTTGAAACTTTATAGGGAAGATAATATAGCGCATTATGTGCTAGCATAAATATATGAGGTGGGGACAGTGCTTGATATAGGGGCCAAAGATGATGCTAATAAGAAACAGACATTAGAAATATAACAGACAAGGTACGGGTCAGAGGTATACCTCATATGAATAGTACAGGGGATAGTCTTAGGCTAACAACAAGAAACCCCTTATAAGATGACGGCTACTCTCAGGTGTATCAAGACAGCTATTACAAGATGGCTGCCACTTATATGTATCATAAGAAACCGGTTATAAGACGGCGGCCACTCTTGAGTGTATTTAGATAGCCATTTTAAGATGATGGCCACTTATATGTGTCGTAAGCGGGGGTCCGGCAATTAGATAATCACCGGACTGAGGTAAACACTCGGTTTATGAAAGGAAGGGAGCGATAGGGTAGAGCTTCAAGATACTTGAATGAGATTATGGAGGCAAATAAGTTAGGAAGAACTTTTAAGATGGCTGCCATTGAATAATGGATTGGCTGTTGGGAGTCGGGGTAGTCTTAGGTTAATAACAGAAACCCCATTAAAAGATGGCAGCCACTCTTGCGTTTATTAAAATAGCCATTACAAGATGGCGACCACGTATATAAAGGGGCAGCGTGGGTTCCGGCATTTATAAAATACAGCAAATATATAAATACCCAGTGTAGGCTTGAGATACATGCTCGGTTTATGAAAGGAACAATAGAGTGGAGTGTCAGGATACTTGAATGTGATTATAGAGGATGAATACAGTAGGAAGAGCTTTCAAGATGGCTGCCATAGAATAATGAATTGGCAGTCGAGACTGGGACAGGGCAATCAAACAGGAAGGGTCCCTACCTATTTATTTAATAATATGCTTCACGTCATATAATATAATAGTCTGAACAGTGCTGAAGAATAGAAGAAGCGGAAGTATCACAAAATAGATTTATTATTTCAATGAAAAAGAGAAGGTACACAAATATAATACAAAAACAATAGTTAAATATATATATATGAGGGGCATGGCCTGACGCGGCAAGATGGCGGTCGCACTCTAGGAGTGCTCCTGACCCCCCTCCGCCATCCGCCGCCATCCGCCCGGTACCCATCGTACTTACCATCCTTCCCTGGCCTCTGGCGACTCGGAGACTCCTGGGCAACGGCGCGGACGCTCTTCCGCCGTCAACGACATCGGCCACGATCTTTTCGTCCCCGGGCCCGCGTCTCCAAAATGGCGGTGCCCGGGTGAAGACTCCGACTCCGCTTTGGACTGACACTGCGGCGAACCCCTGCCCTCCCCTCCAGCGACGGCCTCGGCTTCGGAGGGGCAAGAGTGCCTGCGGGAGCAATGGCATCCGACTGCGGAGTTGCCGGCGACACACACTGGGGACCGGAGCTGCGGCGGAGAGGCCGCCAGCGACGGCGAACTGCTGGTGCCCGCCACCCCCTTTGGGGCACCACCCAGGGCTGCTCACGCCCGCGACTGACCTCGCAGGCGTGGTGGGGGCCCGAGGAGGCACAGAGATTGCGGCTGCTTCCGGAGCTGACCACAGGCTGACAGAGGTACGACTGGGCGAGAGGCCTGGGAGACGGCTCCCGGTGCAGGATTGAGACGCGCTGGTGTGGCTGGGTGTCCCCCTCCCCCCCCCTCCTCTGTGGCCCTCGCACGCCGCGTTGGCTCAGGCGCTGGACCAAGGAGACTGAGCTGCACCTGCGGCCTTCTGCGGGGGCCCCTGGGAGGCCTGTGGCTTGTAGCTGCTCCCCAGACTGCGGCGGTGCGACCCTGACATCGCGGGGCCTGTTGCCCTCGGCCGCCGGATTGGGTGGCGGCGAGCGGGCCCCGACCAAGCCGGTAGCCACGCAGAGTGACTCCTGATGCCCCCTGGGAGACCTGTGATTTTTGACTGCTCCCCTGGCTGCAGCGGTGTGATTTGGAGCTAGGGGGCCTGCTGCCTTCGTCCATCGGCTCAGGTGGCGGCGACCGGGCACCGACCGCGCCGGAGGCCGCGTGGAGTGACTCCCTGAGGCCCTGGGAGGCCTGTGGCTTGGAACTAATCCCCTGGCTGCGGTGATGTGATTCAGGGACAGAGCAGGGGACCTCGAAGACTGACTCCTGGTGGCGGGCTGTGGTGCTTGCGGCGCGTTGGGGTGTCGCGGCGCCCTCTACCCTGCGGCCCCACACGCCCTCCCAGTCCTGGGAGGCCTGAGACCCGGGATGTCTCCCCGACTGCTGCGGAGCAGCCCCGGACCCTGAGGGCCTGCTGCCTTCGGCCGCCGGGTCAGGTGGCGGCGGCAGGCCCCGATCGGACTTCTGTGACCCCAGATAGCCGGTGAGTGGGGCCTGGGAGTGGGGGTTCGGCTGCCATATCGGGTGGCAGGGCCGGGGTAAACTGGGTGTCCCGGCCCCCCCCTCCTTATTGGTTCCCCCGTGCCTCGCCCCCGTATGTGACTAAGCCGGGTTGGGCACGGCGGACCCTCACACCCCTTACAATGCATCTGACTGGCCGGCTGGCCTCCTGTGCGAGCCCCTCCCCTGGTGCCGGGATACCCGGGCGAGGTGGCAACCCATTGAGACCATGCCATTGTGGGATCCCCAGCCCTCCGGAACGATCTCCCCATTACAATCAACGGCTTCCCTGGGTGGACGCGGGACGGCGATCGGCCACCACGCCGGGTGGCGCCGTAGCGGCTCGCGCCGCGGACCTTCGGGGCCTCCCCCTCTCCCTCAGATGGCCTCTTTCCAACTGGGTCTATGAGCACCCCATCTGTCTACTGCCGCGGTCTCTAACCCCTGCTACCTCTCCCTGTCCACCCCCGCCCTCTCACCAGAAAGCGAACTCCTTGCTGCTGGACCCTGGGGCTGTGGGGGCCCAGCGGTGCATCTTTGCTGTTGATACTGTGAAGCTGTCCCCTCCCAGATCTGGGGTGGACCGGGCGACGCCGGGTCCTGTCGCTCCTGGGGCATTAGGGGTGGCTACGGGCCCCCGGACCTGAGCATTGACGGTCTGGGTGGCTCTGCCGCCCCAGGGACCTCCGAGGCGCTCGCGGCCCCAGACCTGAGTATTGACGGTCTGGGTGCCGGGGTTGCCCTCATCTCTCTCGGGGGTCCTCCGCCCCCCCTGCTGGTGCCGACCCGGCCATCCCCCCTGGCGACAATGGGTAGGACCCACCTCCCACAGACCCCTGGTCCCGTGACCCAAACCAAAATGGACCAGTTTACCACATTGGACCGGGATCCCAGACCCGGACCACTGGACGCCCCCAGCGCCCCCAACGGGGATCTCTCCACCATCCTCCAGGCGATCAGTGCCTCCCAAACCTCTGTCGAAAACAAGATTGGTGAGGTGAGGGTCGATGTGGCCCTCATTCGCCAAGACCTGTGCAACGCCACGGCCCGTATCGCAGAGGCGGAATCTCGCATCTCCACGGCGGAAGATGACATCGGCCAGCTCAAGACCCAAGTAGCCCGCCTTCAGACCCAAACCCTAGAGCTCCACAAAAGGGCTGAGGACGCCGAAAACAGATCGAGGAGGAACAACCTGCGCCTCCTGGGGTTCCCGGAGGGAGTGGAACAAGGGCACACCGACACGTTTGTGGAGGGTTGGGTGCGATCATGGATGCCCAAAGATGCCCTGTCACCATGGTTCGTTGTGGAGCGGGCCCACCGCTCTCTGGCCCCCAAGCCCCCACCCGGAGCCCCGGCCCGGCCCATTATCCTCAGGATCCTTAACTTCCGAGACAGGGATGCTATCCTTGGGGCGGCCAGGGCCCAGGGCCCCCTACAGTTTCAAAATACCCGGATCATGGTGTTTCCGGACTACACCCGGGAGGTCCAGGCCCAACGCCGCACCTATGATGAGGTTAAACAAAAACTCCGCACTATGGGCCTCCGCTATGGTCTCCTCTTCCCTGCCAGGCTCAAGATCATTTTCCAAAACAAGACTCTTTTCTTCGACACTCCACAAGCGGCATGGACCTGGCTCACGGGGGAGCAGCCCCTGAGGAACCAACCAACTTCCTCTCCCACCCAGGGGGCCCCCCCGCGGCCACAACGATCCCCCTCTGGCTCCCGGAGGCGCGAAACAGATCCCGCAGGAGAAACACACGTCGAGGGGTGGCGTCCCAATCGCCGGATGAGACGTCCCGACGCCTGCCTTCTCCTGTTTCTGCCCGCGGGTCTGTCTCCCCCAGCCCGCCTGTCTCCCTGAGTGACTGGAGTGGCGTTCCACGGCCCGCTGATATCACCCGCCACACTAAATCAGACTCTGATTTGTCCAAGAGTCCCATACTCTGACAATCTGGAGACACTGCGGATCCCTGAGGAAGAACTCAGTCCAGAAGCTCAATCTGCTCCCATCTGGTCGAAACCATCTCTCTGGCCCAACTGTTCGCGCTGCCTCGAGGGGGGGCAACCCATCGCATATCATCACTGCTGGTCCTAAAATTGCTACTTACTTCTCTCTAAGTCGCAACTCAGACTATATGACTTTATCACAGTGTCTTTCTATTAATCACCGGACTTATATCCGAATGTAAGGAGGGGGTCGACTTCCGCCATGCTCATGCTCAGTTAATCGTTTTAGATTAGTGTTCGCCTCAGTGAGGATTTTTCTGTTCTGAATTGAACTGTTTTGATAGGGCAACAGATGCTTCATTTGCAGAAGTGTAGGGTGGGGGGTGTTGGGGGGTGCGGGAGGGGGGTGGGCCGTTGCCTGCCAGTGGTAGCTGTTACCGGCTGCCCGCGAGCCGCTGGGGTTTTTATTGTTTTGCATGCAAGCCTTGCACACTTCTCTGCTCTTGGAAGCGACACAAGACCCATTTGGACATACGCTCTCGCGTTGTCAGCTATGGCCCAGACACGCTCCCTTCCCTGAGGCCCGGGCATGACTGCATTTACAACCACCCCTACACGCGCGACCCATTGTAATGATCTCCACAATGCATAGCTCCCTCCACATTATATCGTGGAACGTCAACGGCCTGCTAGACTGAATAAAACGCACTGCTGTTCTCCGCTGCGCACGCCGTCATGCACCAGACATCCTGTTTCTACAAGAGATGCACCTCTTAGGCTCGCAGTGTAACTTCCTGGCCCGTTACGGGTTTGACAGGGTCTGGCACTCTGGTTTTGCGAGGGGATCCCGAGGAATCGCCATATTACTGTGTAGGGGACTTCCCTTTACCCTGACCCGGGCCGATCATGATGCACAAGGCCGCTATGTGGCCCTGACGGGAGCGATCGAAGGTCAGCCCCTCAACCTCCTGAGTGTATACATTCCTCCTGCCGCCTCGGCCTCGACCTTGACATGCCTCACAACACTGTTTCCCTCCTTCCCGCAGGGCCTGACGGTGGTGGGGGGTGACTTTAACGCTACCCTGCAACCTTCCCACGACACGACGGGGACCCCATCGACGTCCCGCTTGGCCTCGGCGAAGCGTTTGTCTGACTGGTCCTCTGCCCTAGGTCTTTGTGACGCATGGAGGGTGTGGAACCCACGCAGGAAACAATACACTCACACCTCAGCGGCTCACCACACCCACTCCTGTATTGACCTGTTTTTATTGCCCGCTGTGGACTGTCAACGGGTCTCTGAGGCTACTATCCTCCCCAGGGGTATCTCCGATCACTCCCCCGTGTCCCTCCGTCTAGGTCACTCCTCAGGGGGTGCGCGCACGGTGTGGCGTATGAACTCCTGGTTCCTGCAAGACGCAGACCTCGTGAAGTCTCTCCGGAGGGAACTGGAGACATACTTCTCACTCAACACGTGTTCGGTGTCCTCGCCCGGGACTCTTTGGGAGGCCGGCAAGGCGGTGATACGGGGGGTAGCCAGGGGTCTTGTCTACACGAAACGATCGGCGCAATCTGCTCGATTGATGGGCCTTGAGGCCCAGGCGTCACAACTGGAAGGCAACCTGGATGCCCCTGCTGGCACCAACTTTGCTCGCCGGCTGGCACTCCTCCGAGAGGAGATCTGTCAATTATCACTAGACTCTGCTAAACTACTCTGGCGCTCCTCGGTGGCACGCATATATGGCTGGGGGGACAAAAATGGCAAATTACTCCATAACCTGGTGTCCTACCCCAAAGCCAATCGTATCATTCCCGAAATTCGGGATGGAGGCGGGTCCCGCCATACTATGTCCCGGGCCATTGCTCAAACGTTCGCCACATACTACGCGGCCATCTATGCGGCTCGACCCCCTGAATCCAATTTGACGTCACTGTTGGCCGTCACCGGGACTCATCTACCCCGTCTCTCCCAAACCGACTCAGACTCCCTGAATCTTCCCTTCACCCCGGAGGAAATCCATGGGGCAATCTCGGCACTACACCCAGGCAAAACGCCCGGTCCTGATGGGTACCCCCAGGAATATTATGCGGCCTACCGTGACACCTTGGTCCCACATCTGCTGAACCTGTTCAAGTATGTGACTGACCAAGGATCTTTCCCGCCTGAGACTGACCTGGCAACTATTGTGGTCATCCCGAAAACACAGCCGCCTTCCCTTGAGTGTGCGGAATACCGACCTATCTCCCTCATTAACACGGAGGTGAAGATTTTTGCCACCGTGATAGCCCAACGTCTCCGCCCCCATCTACAGACATTGGTCCACCCGGACCAATGCGGATTTATGCCAGGCCGCAGTACCCGTCATTGCATTCGCCGACTCCATCTGGCCCTTGCGCACCGCCAACAACTCACCCCGTACCTGGCCTTGCTCTTCATAGATTTTGAGAAGGCGTTTGACACGGTGGACTGGGGCTACCTTGGGGAGGTACTGGAGGAGATGGGTTTCGGTCTTCCCTTCCGGCGCCTTATCCGGGTCCTCTATGCGGCTCCAAAGGCGAGGGTCCTTATTAATGGTGTGCTATCAGACGCCTTTCCCATTCAGAGAGACACCCGCCAGGGTTGCCCACTCTCACCACTCTTATTCGCCTTGGCGATGGAACCCCTGGCCACCCTGATCCGGCAGGAACCCCTCATCCGAGGCTGGACCTGGGACTCACATCTATGTGACAAAATCGCCCTCTATGCCGACGACGTCCTTCTCTACTTGGCGGACCCCGAGGGCTCTGGTCCACGTTGTCTAGACGCCCTTGCGGCCTTCGTACGGATCTCTGGCCTCAGGCTCAATTTGACGAAGTCTACGCTGGTCCTCTTACATCCATCCCGGGCCTGCTTTGACTGGCAGGAGTCTATCTCTATCCGGAGACAATCCTTCAAGTACTTGGGGATTTGGGTCGCTCTCCTTCCCGAGCTTGAATGGGCCCTAAACATTACGCCATTACTGACTAAAACTAAAACGGATCTGAAGAAATGGCAGGCCCTTCCCCTCAATCCCCTCGGCTGGACCGCCCTTTTTAAAATGATGATCCTTCCCCGCTTCCTCTACATTTTGCAAAATATTACCACCCCCCTCCCTGGTAGTTGGTTCAAAGAAATAGACAGGCTCCTTAACCGTTTCCTGTGGGGAGGACGGAGACCGAGGGTATCCCTGGCACGCTGCCGCATCCCTCCCTATGACGGTAGCATGGGAGTGACTAATCTCCACCTCTACTACCTGGCCACGAAGCTCATTGTGGTCCACGACTGGTTTGCGGGCGGCTGGTCCGACCTTGCGTACCGGCTGGAAACCACAGCTATGGATCTTCCCCAGATCATGGCACACCTGTACGGTGGCCCCGTCCCTCGCGCTCTCCCCGCCATCACCCGGGCGGTACTTATGGCCTGGCGAACGGCCCTCCGATATGTCAATTGGAACCAGAAACTCACCAAGCAGACGCCTCTGTGGCATGGGACCTGGCTGAGGGAAGTATCTGCTCTCCAAGGCTTTCACCGATGGGACCTTATTGGGATTTCATTGCTGGGGGATATCTGGGTAGCGGATCACATCAGATCTTTCACAGAATTGCAGCGCCAGTATTCTCTTTACTCCTCTCAATTTTACCAATACTTACAATTACGCCACGCCATCCACACCCACATATCCTCTCCCACCACCTTCCCTGAGTTCAACCCCCTAGAGGCCCAGGTACTGATGGGGAATTTGGGTAGCGGAGGGGTATCTCGGATCTACCGCGCCTTAGTGAACAATGGCCCCGCGTCCCTGGACCCATTACAGACTCGTTGGGAGGGCTGGTTGGGCCCCCTGGACGACGCGGACTGGAGGAACGCCCTTATGGCCCCTAAGATCCTGACAACCTCCTCCAAGTTGCGTCTTATCCAATTCTACTACTTACACACGGCATACCTGACCCCGATGCGCATGTACAGCGCCCATATGAGACCCACCCCAGCCTGTACACGCTGCGACCATTCCCCAGCAGACTTCTTCCACATGGTCTGGCAATGTCCCGCTTTAGCGCGGTTTTGGACAGGAGTGGAGCGCGAACTGACACAGACCTTGGGTTGGACGGTTCCCCACGACCCGACACGTTTGCTTTTAGGGGTGTTTGATGGCCTGGAAGGATCACGGGCAGACAGGCGCTTTTTAGGCACGGCCCTAGCAGTCGCGAAGCGGGATATAGCAGTGCTCTGGTCGCAAAAAAAACCTCCTTCCATGCAGAGGTGGAGACGAGGAGTGGATTGGTGCGGTGCTCAGGAGGAACCTCTCTTTGAGGCCTGGGGGTGTCCTGGACTCTTTGACAAAATATGGGGCAAATGGTTCAACTTATAATCCGGTTGCGAGGTTGAAGGGGATTGACATCATAAATGTTTTTTGCCTGTATAGGCCGCAGCTGAACTTTCAACACATGGTGGCTCTCTGTCTCTCTTGTCGCTCCAAATTGTATCTTACTACTATTCAAGATGTAGAACCAAGGCTTTGTTTTTATTGTGCGTTAAAAACCAATAAAGTTGATTATCAAAAAATATATATATATACAGTCCCACCACTCATTAAATCACATTCACATATACAGACATACTATCATACCTCTTTCGTACAGACTCACAACACTCATACAGTGACTAAGACAATATGACAAAACAATATACACAACAACGTATCCCCCAAATTTCCTCAGAAGTGTAGGTCAAACTATTTTGGACGACACCAGTATGTTCAATACATATCATAGGTGTATACATAAAACAATAATAAAAAGAATAAGTTGGCAAATACAATGGTTAACTAGAGGGGGGGGAAAAACAAAAATAAAACAAAACTCAAACAAAGATTGAAGAATCACAAACGCCGACGCGCGTTTCGGTGTAAAGACCGGATATGGCCAAACACCTTCCTCAGGGCGTAGGTAACAGAACAATGTAGTGGTGGGAAAATTTCTGTAGGCCAGGAAATCTTCTAATTAAACAGGCCAAAAATGCCGGGCAGAGAAACTCGACGTAGTTAGCTAAACACACTGTAATGAAGTAAAGCCTGAACTGGGAAGGCGATGGGGTTCAAAGTGCAGGCAAAGTATTGCAATGAAGAGGACAGGTCGCCGCTTAGCTTGATTTAGGCGGACCCTGGGATTCCAATGGTAATGAACAAGATCTGCAAGCCGATGTTCAGTGGCGGCAGCCAGACGCTAAAAACGGGGAGATGCTCGTCTGGCAAGAAAACAAGGAGGCCAAATGCGTGCTAGAAAGCCGGGTGTCCACAATAGCAGTCGATGCAGAAAAATACGAGTGCCCCTCACTCAGGATACGGGGTCGACTCAAATTAAGCTGATACAGGCGGCGACTTGACCCCGTATCCTGAGTGAGGGGCACTCATATTTTTCTGCATCGACTGCTATTGTGGACACCCGGCTTTCTAGCACGCATTTGGCCTCCTTGTTCATTACCCTTGGAATCCCAGGGTCCGCCTAAATCAAGCTAAGCGGCGACCTGTCCTCTTCATTGCAATACTTTGCCTGCACTTTGAACCCCATCGCCTTCCCAGTTCAGGCTTTACTTCATTACAGTGTGTTTAGCTAACTACGTAGAGTTTCTCTGCCCGGCATTTTTGGCCTGTTTAATTAGAAGATTTCCTGACCTACAGAAATTTTCCCACCACTACATTGTTCTGTTACCTACGCCCTGAGGAAGGTGTTTGGCCATATCCGGTTTTACACTGAAACGCGCATCGGCGTTTGTGATTCTTCAATCTTTGTTTGAGTTTTGTTTTATTTTTGTTTTTTCCCCCTCTAGTTAACCATTGTATTTGCCAGCTTATTCTTTTTATTATTGTTTTATTTATACACCTATGATATGTATTGAACATACTGGTGTCATCCAAAATAGTTTGACCTACACTTCTGAGGAAATTTGGGGGATACGTTGTTGTGTATATTGTTTTGTCATATTGTCTTAGTCACTGTATGAGTGTTGTGAGTCTGTACGAAAGAGGTATGATAGTATGTCTGTATATGTGAATGTGATTTAATGAGTGGTGGGACTGTATATATATATATTTAATTATTGTTTTTGTATTATATTTGTGTACCTTCTCTTTTTCATTGAAATAATACATCTATTTTGTGATACTTCCGCTTCTTCTATTCTTCAGCACTGTTCAGACTATTATATTATATGACGTGAAGCATATTGTTAAATAAATAGGTAGGGACCCTTCCTGTTTGATTGTCCTGTTGTCTCCCTTATGATCTCCCTACCTTTATTTGCCTAGATAGGGGCCCCCTTTTGTTCGATTGTTTGAGACTGGGACAGGGCACAGCTGAAGCCAGTTACTGACATTGGAGGGATATTTAAGACTAGGACAAACACGCCGAAAGGTAAGAGAACTTGGGAGATATATGAGATAACCCCATGGGGAGGGATAAAGATCAGAAGGAGGAATATGTGGTCTGAAGGGACTGTATATGATGATGCTGGTATAAGTTAATGATATTTTGGAGAATTGATTCAGGATATGAGAGAAGGGGAATTTTAGTTCTGCCCAGAATATAGGTTTACTCTGTTGTATGGGTTGGAAGTTAATCAGGGGATTGCTCGCTGGCACCACGTCAAGCAGGTTAGAAAGAAGGGGAAACATAATTTAATAAACAAGAGGAAGAATTGGAAAGGCTTTAGGCGTATTGACACATGAAACTGTTTTCTTGACAATAGGAGCCCAGACATTTAAACGGGGATTGAATGGAAAAGAGGAATTTTAAGAAGGAGGATAAATCAAATTTTAAGTAAAGTAGTGATCTTCTTGTATGCACATTTGAGGAGGACTAGAGGTGTTAGTTCGGAAGTACGCACTTGGTAACTGCAATCACTCTTTAAAAAGTTGGTGTCTTTTGGTTTAAGGAATACACAGATTAATTTAATTTATGGGGATGGTGTGTATATATCAGTCTGTATACCTGACAGAGGTTGGTACAGAAATTTTGATCGATACACTCCTTGAAGTGGAAGTGGTTCATGTTAGATTAAAATTACACACAAAAAAATTGAAACATTTAGAACATTTAACATTTAATGTAAAATAGGAACCAGAGTTGTTGATTTTAATAAGTGAAAAGTATTGATTACATGTTTAAAAAAAAGAAATGTTTGGACCCTAATGAAGACCCTATAAGGGATGAAATGCGTTGGCTGGGTCTGTTTTAAGTGTGATGAAATTGGATACTTAATAAAAAGAACTTTATGGAAAAAGACACCAACGTCTAGAAATTAATTGAAAAACTAAATATGGAAAGTAATTGAAAACAAAAGAGCAAATACAGATACATGCAATTCGAATTAGAAAGTTCAATGTGAACAAGGAAATTAGGTTGCCCTCCTAATTTTGTGAAACATTTACCAAGGATTGAGATTTGTGTGCAGTCAGAGCTCCAGGAATGGGCATAAGAGAACTATAAGATTGGGATATTTGACCGGTGCCATCCAGAAACACCACTGCTGACTGTCTTTTGGAAACTCCATAACAGTTTCTCGACCTGAGCGCTGGATATTGACAGTTTTTACTTGCGGGCATACCACCTACACGGCCATTGGCACAGCGAAGCAGTAAGCTACTGTCAGCAAAGCCTTTGAGTCTGGGGGAACCGATGCAGCCGGGTCTCTTGGTGGCCGCTCCATGGTGGATGGTTATTTTGGCGTCACAGGCTGCATTCCATAACGGAGGCCACCCACGACTGGTTAGTGTGTTCTAGTGAGCGATGGGGGTTCAGTACTTTTGAAGATCTTATAGAAGGTCCATCGCCCGAGACATCATGAGGTTGGAGGTGAGTCGAATAGCTCCTTCTGAAGGTGCCGAGCGAATGGTGGAGCGCTGCAGGGCGAGCAGCACAGTTTGATAGCAGGTTGGTGGGCCCATCAGTAGCGTGCAGGGTTGTTGTAGATAGGGCCCACTTGCATGCGCCTATTGCGTCTATCGCGCTGCAGCACGAGCAGCCCTGGAAACTTGGTTGCCAATGCCTATGATGAAGAATGTCAGAGTCCACAGCGTGTCACTTGGTGTCCACTCTCCTGTTGTAATAATGCTTACAGTGGCCTGCTTGCTGGCACCCTCCCTGTCCCTAGGTTGCCGCAGCATGAGTAGCCCTGCCGCCACAGACTCCTCAGAATCTCCACAGTGCACAGAAGCATGCAGGCCTCAGTGGCGAGGTGCTCAATTATGTCACTTCTAGGCCGGAGGGTAGGTCGATGAGTGTGCCCAGAAAGAGCAAATACAATGCAAATTGAGGCATCAGTTTCCTCCCGCAATTTCCAGCAGGCCGCAGTGTAGGTGCCAATAGCCACCAAACAGCCCACCACCCTGGGGGCCCCCTGCCTCGGTGCAAGGTGGCTTGGTGCAAGAGCCTCTGAACCTCTTTTGCCACTCAAATTGGTTCAGCCCCAGGCCGCAAATGTGCCACTAGCCACAGCATAGTCATCAGGGGAACAGGTAGAGCAGGCCAACAGTCAACCTCCTAGGATGCCGCAGCTGCACCTGCGGCCATAAAGGGTTTAGGTCCAGTCCTGTGGCGAACATGAAGTGTGGCCGAGGTCATGTTGCATGGCAGGATTCCCATTGAATGTGGGTCGCTCGTGATCTACCTCGAGAGTTTCTAGGCCAAGCTAGGCTGTGTATTGCCTCTGTGCAGTTCGTGTCCCCACATGCAGTGAGCGGCATGCAGCATTAGGGTGGGCCTCCTTTGCTGTCAGTCGGGCACGGTTGGGCGCACTGAGGGGGAGGCAGGTGGGGGCCGAACAGCACCCATACTACAGCCCAGCAGGCCCCGTACTGCGGCAGGCCAGACCGTTCAACAGGGCTTCGAGCCTCAATCCCCCATCGCTCCCTCACTCACTGCATCTCCGCCGTAGGTAACAGGCCACTTTCTGGGTAGTCGCATCTCCAGCCCAGCTTCGCTTGTCTCCTTGGGCTGCCCAGCCACAGGGGCAGCTGCGGGGCCACTTCTAAGTGGCAAGGACCCTCTGCCAGGTCTCGACCGGTTCCCGTCTGCTGCCTTCAATCTGCTCATCAGTGCACCGGCAGGTACAAGGCGACCCCAGGATCATGGCAACGCGCTTGATGGCTGTTATTTAGTCATTGAGCCCAGGATAAGTGCCAGATAATGGGGCAGCAAAGCGGAGCGTCTTTAGGTTGCGACTGCCATCTTAGCCTGGTTGGCCACGCCCATCCCTTGAAGATTTTCATATGCATTTTCTGCATCTTCAGGTGCATCAATAAGGGGGAACGCAATCTACTTGTCAAGAAATATAAACTGGAATATTGTGGAAGTTAGGAGGGAAAACAAGGATAGATGGATCTGGGTCTGGTTCCTAGTGGAGAGGTGGTATTCCAGTTTTATTAATTATTATGGTCAAAATGAAGATGATACGGAAGCTCTGACTCAGATCCATAGCTAGCATTCGAATAAGTTGGTCCCATATTACTAGGTGGTGTTTTTAACTACATTCAAAAATGAAAATTAGAGTCCTCAAATTGTTCTAAAAGACAAACAAACCAATAACTACAGGATTAATACCCATTTTCAAACAGAATCTTGCAAAATCCAGATGTTAAGCAGTTTATCTGTTTTTCAAGGTGGTTTCATACACATCATATTTAGGCTTCTTTTTATCTTATCAGTGGTAAACAGAGAACCTACTGACATCATCGCTAATGCCTTTTCGGACCACTCTATAGTCTTGATAGAAATTTACCTAGGGATTGATCGAAGCTCCAGGTACAGATGGCAGTTTGATAGAATGTTACTGGCTGATCAGGTCTGGGGAGAAGAAATTAGAGTCCAAATTACTCAGTTCATTCAAAGAAATCTGAATATGGCCCCAAATGGGAGGCCTTTAAAGCCACAGTTAGGTGGTGGACGATTGCTCATAAAGCTAAAATAAATTGGTATTGTTCAATAAAAATTCAGGAGCTACAAGTGGTCCTGGAAATGGCCTCAGGAGTGGTAAAGGGCCCGGGAGGCAAAAGGGATGACCAAGCTAGACAGCGCCAGGAGCTTGACAAGGCCTCTCAGAATCTCAATAATTATTTTAAACCTAAAGAAATAACACTAAAACAGGGGTCTCCAACCTGTCTATCGCAAGCTACTGTTAGCTTTCCGAACCCCATGAGTACCTTGCACCCCGCATCTCTGTTTTGTAGCCCGTTATTCTCTTTAATTAGTCTTAGTCCTTTTTTTCAGAGCCATTGCCTGCCTTAACCCAAACCAGCTTCTCAGATTGCCCTAACTGAGCTTAGGTGGGGCTTGCCGAAGATGATGACGCTGTTGCTGACCTCCGTCTCCAAGCCACTTGCCTTTCACAGCCTGGCATCATGCTTCTAATCATGTGCTACATGTGCCAGAGTGAAGCAGCATGTGGGCTGAAGCAGAGCAGCAAATCCCGGAAAGCCTGCTAGCGTGCAGGAGGCGCAAGCAGTATTGAACTGCTACAGGCCCACACCGCCTGCCTTTTACTTGTTTTCATCTCCGTTTCCTTCACCTACTTGGCTGCCTTATCTGGTATCTTCGACACTCTTGGCCCTTTCACATTGCTTCTCTTACTCTTCCACCCCCTTCCAATATGGCCGCTTCCTTCACGTTGAGTCCCTCCACCCCTGCCCACTCATCACGTCACTTCCGTTTCCCTTGATGTAAGTTCCCCGTGATCCCGCTCTGCCTTACATCCATGCCGGCATTGACCGCAGCTGCTTGCTGTACCCCGGATCGTCCAGCGCGTCCTGGCTCCCTCCTATTGCTGGTAAGACCAGGCTTCTCAGCCCTCTGTTTCGTGCCTTATTGCTCTACCCTCTCCCACACATTTCCTCGCTTCCTCCCCGCCTGACTATCCCGTGTCCTTTTTACAGCCTTCGAGCAGGCGCACGGCTCCGACCCCTGGTTCCAGGGTCGCATTGCATATTTTCCCTTCCCTGACCTGCCTACCTGCACGCCGATCCTCTACCTTAGCCTCCCAGCCGGGAGGCACATTCCCTGGTTGGAGACCCTTGCATCCGACGGTAAGCCCTCTCCTTCACTCACCCTTGGGTTTTCTCGGGGTTACACATTCGGCTCGCACGTGTCTTGCCTTACTCTTCCCTTATTTTTCTTCAGATCTCGCATCCTTCCTTACGTCCCGTAATTTTTTCCGGCGGACTTCTCAGCCAGCAACTCGCTCTGGCCTTGCTCATCGCGGCTCCCTGATTTGCCGCACTCTTGGTTAGTCCATTCTTGCTCTTATCCCTCCCTTACTTTCACCCTCCTTCACTTTCTCTCCTTTACACTCTTTATCCCTGTTTCACAGCCCCTGATCTTGTGGCCCTTCCCTTCTTCTTCACTCATTTTCTTATTCTGGTAATATGTACATTACCTCACCTCACCTCACACATCTCCTTCGTTCACTCTCACACTTCCTTGTATTTACTCCACTGCTATTTTCCTATTTATCGCTTGTTTTTATTTCCCTAGTATCTCCTTCTCCTCCCTATTCCCCTTAGTTCTTTTCACATCTCTTCCTTTATGATTTTAATTGTTTGCTCCTCCCCCTTTCCCCCTCCCTCCCTCTTACTTCTCCAGGCAACTTCTCAGGCACCTGCTCTATCTATTAGTCCTGATGAGATCCCGATACTCTCTGCGGGATTGAAACGTCGTCGACACAGACATCCCTAACTCTATACTACTATTTGTACTGGTTGTGGAGTATGAGATGTAAACTCTACTGTGACTTTTGTTTATTTATATTCACGTATATTGGAAAGTCACAATTTTAAGTCACTTGCCTGGGGCAAGGAAATCGGCCGATTTCCTCTGCCTTGTCACGGTTGCCCACGTGTTAAATATTGTCTTGTTTCATCTACACTAGCATTAAATACCTATCTTGTAATTTAAACATTTGTTTATTCCAATTTTTATCACAAAATTGTGAAATTTTCAGTTTACATTCCTTTTGTGTGGGACCTTTGTTCTGTTAAACACAACGCTACCCTTGGTCCCCGCTGACTTCCAGGGTTCCTTGTTTTTTTGTTATACATAAGCGCAATCGCTGGATTGCAAGGAATGATTTATTTTATTCCACCCTACTAGTTCTGTAGTGGGCTTCGCACTTACCTCCCTCTCCCCCTCCCCGCTTTCCTGCCCCGCCTTGGCCTCCCTTGCCTTGGCATCTTCCCTCCCTTCCTTCACCTCCCCTCCCTGCCTACCCTTACCTGCCTGGTATGGCACAACACACTCCTCTTTATTCGGATGACTATATTAAAAGATCCTAGAGGGACCCTCCCTCTTCTCTGAGGCATCAGACACTACTAATCCAGTTGCCAGCTCTATTTTTGAACAACTAGAAAAATCGACCAAAAAATTCATCAGGTTACAGCTGATGGTCCGTATGCTTACGGAATACTTAAAAACAGACACAATCCCAGCTGGTTTACAAGTTCGCAATATCCCAGGGGTTTTTACAGAAATTAAAAATATCTTACAGGTTTCAGCCACATTGGGACTACATGCTCAAGACATTGGATGGTCTTGGGTATTGACATAGCCAATGAGGAGGCCAAAAAACTTGAGTTAGAAATCAAAGATATTGAGAAACAAATAAAAGAAAACAGCAATATCCAAGACGCTAAAATACTTTTAGACAAGGTGGAAAAAACCCTATCTGAATTTCACAGAATTGAGCAAAACAAGAAAATCATAAAAGTAAAACGGGACGTGAAAAATTATAAAGTAGAAAGAACATACCCTTATTTAGTGGAAGATTTTTACACCAACAGATCATACCTCGGTCCCAGAATACCACGTCCTTGGGGGAGGTTCAATAAACAACAGACTGTAGTAGGATTCTCTGAAACCTCTGCTGAATCATCCGACAGCTCAGACGCTGCCGAAGGCCCTAGCACATCTAGGAATAGGGCTAACAACTCTAATTTTTTAGGGCAAGGACAAGATCAGGGCCGCCAGACCAACCGGGGGACACCACGTCAGCCACGTTGGCAGAGCGCACCCGGAGACAGACAGACACGCCAGAGGTATTACCAATGGTAAGACATCAAATACCTAACTCTAATCCTTTGGTTCATATTAACCAAAATACCATGACTACCTTTGACACCATGACTACTCCTGACACTATGCCTATTTTTAACCTCTCGAACCACCAACTCTCTGAGACACAAATAGATTTACTCAGTAAAGGTCTCTCATTTGTTCCTACCGTGAAACCTGATCTCCTACAACTTCAGATTGAATTGTTACGGTTCTTTAGAAAACTACGTCTCCATGCCTTTTTTCTAGATAGAATTTTTACCACACCCACTGCCTTTACTGCATTTCGGCCACCATCTACTTTTTCTCCACCACAATGCAGTATACCGGCTGAGATTGTCACCTTTGAGAAACTGGTACTCAAAGACATTACCAACCACGGGACATGTCATAGATACACCCCATACAATCTATCATTGCTTGAAAAAAACGCACTCTATGAACTCAAAAAGATGGATAATTTGATTATCAAACCTGCTGACAAGGGGGGCGGAATAGTGCTTCAGGAGATTGATGGTTACACTCAAGAAATCCTAGGACAACTCTCGAGATTAGACCACTATCGCAAGCTTCCCTCTGACCCTACTCAGGAGATTCAGAAACTTATTCTTGACATTACCAACGAAGGGCTGACCCAGGGCTTTCTTAGCAAAAACGAATTCCTTTACCTCAATACCAAATCACCTCGGACCCCTGTTATATATACCCTGCCTAAAATACATAAAAATGCTGACACACCTCCAGGTAGACCGATTGTATCTGGTTGTGGTTCGATCCTCGAACCCTTAGGCAGATATATTGACCATTTTATTAGAGACTTCATACCTGGTACCCTCTGCTACATCAAAGACACTATGGCCATGATTAATCTGGTAGAAACCCTCCCATTTGATCCCCTTGACTGTCTTCTTTGTACTCTGGACGTAGAGTCCTTGTACACCAATATCCCCCAGGACGAGGGCATGGAAGTTATTGAAATGTTCCTCAACACCAGACCCCAACCCTCCCCAGTCCCTACATCCTTTTTACTTCACCTTTTGAAGATATGCCTTACCAGGAACTTTTTCCTGTTTAATGGGAATTTCTACCAACAGGTTAAAGGCACAAGTATGGGAGCAGTTTTTGCTCCAAATTTTGCCATACTTTACATGGATTTTCTTGAGACACAAAGAATATTGTCACCTCGTAACCCTTTCAGAGCCAATATTCTTGAATGGAAACGCTTACATTGACGATATTTTCCTTATTTGGAAAGGGCCTGACTCTGACTTGTTATATTTTAAAGATTGGTTGAACAACCATTGCAATGGCCTAACCTTTACCCTTACTAAAAGTAAACAGGAGATTGCCTTCCTTGATCTTAAAATTATTGCACAAGAAGGGAAACTCTACACCTCCCTATACCGCAAACCCACTGAAAAAAATACACTGTTGGCCTACAATAGCCATCACCCAAGGGCACTACGTGACTCCCTTCCATATTCTCAATTCCTACGCTTGCGTCGCAATTGCTACCTCAAGGAAGACTACTTTAGGGAAGCTAAAGTCCTTACAAACAAGTTGATTAGCAGAGGCTACCCGCGTAAACTAGTCAAAACTGCCATGAAACGCGCATGGTACTGCCCCAGAGAAATCCTTTTGAGTCCCAAAGACAGAAACAATAGCGACAAACTTGTCTGTGTGACTACATTTTCATCTATCTCTAATTCAGTTAGAAAGAGTATTCTCAAACATTGGCCCATACTCAATGCAGGTAGTCTGAATTTGGAACGTCCATTATTTGCATTTAAGAAAAACAAAAGTATACATGACCACCTTGTTAGAGCAGCCCTTCCCAGCGGTAACAATAAGACCACACTTAGGCAAATTTGGGGTCTGCCACCGGTGCTTGGGCATTTCAAATGCAGAGGCTGTAGTGTTTGCCATCTCACGAATGACACTAAGAAGTTTGTGCATGCCAATATTGATGTCACTTTATCGCACTTTTCCAATTGTAACACCGCCAATGTTATATATGCCATCTTTTGCCCATGCAACTTAATATATGTAGGACAAACGACACAAAAAGTTAGGATCCGGATCTGCCAACATAGAAGTCGGATACGTTGTGCAACACCTAACGCACCTCTTGTCGAACATTTTGCTGCATTTAATCACACGGAGGACCAAATAAGGTGGCAAGTCATCGCAGTGATCCTCCAACCTCCGAGAATTACAAACATTACAGGCATCCTGAACAAGGAGGAGTTAAAATGGATTATACGTACGGACAGCCTCCATACAGGACTTAATCGCCTCGAAGACTGGTCTAACCTGCTGTAATCGTCCGCAGTTAACTGTGCCTGCGCTTGTTTTATCTGTAATGTCATCTTCAACTCCCCTCGCCCAAATGTATTGCCGGTTCCTACACTTCTTCCCCTCACCTCCCTTTTCCTTTATCTTTTGCTCTGCATTCAGCTCCTTTTACTCTACTCTAACTTTAATTCCATGTATTCATTAATGTCCACTCTTTCTCTGCTTCCATCCTTGGATTCCATCTCAGTTCCTTGGTGCTAGCTGTCATTTCCTCCATTTTCCCACTTTCATCCGCCCCTATGGCCCTCCGGGTCCCCCCTTAGTATACCCTCTACCATAACCGTTCTCTCATACCTCCCCTTTCCTTTCCTCCGATTACTTGTTTTCATCTCCGTTTCCTTCACCTACTTGGCTGCCTTATCTGGTATCTTCGACACTCTTGGCCCTTTCACATTGCTTCTCTTACTCTTCCACCCCCTTCCAATATGGCCGCTTCCTTCACGTTGAGTCCCTCCACCCCTGCCCACTCATCACGTCACTTCCGTTTCCCTTGATGTAAGTTCCCCGTGATCCCGCTCTGCCTTACATCCATGCCGGCATTGACCGCAGCTGCTTGCTGTACCCCGGATCGTCCAGCGCGTCCTGGCTCCCTCCTATTGCTGGTAAGCCCAGGCTTCTCAGCCCTCTGTTTCGTGCCTTATTGCTCTACCCTCTCCCACACATTTCCTCGCTTCCTCCCCGCCTGACTATCCCGTGTCCTTTTACAGCCTTCGAGCAGGCGCACGGCTCCGACCCCTGGTTCCAGGGTCGCATTGCATATTTTCCTTCCCTGACCTGCCTACCTGCACGCCGATCCTCTACCTTAGCCTCCCAGCCGGGAGGCACATTCCCTGGTTGGAGACCCTTGCATCCGACGGTAAGCCCTCTCCTTCACTCACCCTTGGGTTTTCTCGGGGTTACACATTCGGCTCGCACGTGTCTTGCCTTACTCTTCCCTTATTTTTCTTCAGATCTCGCATCCTTCCTTACGTCCCGTAATTTTTCCGGCGGACTTCTCAGCCAGCAACTCGCTCTGGCCTTGCTCATCGCGGCTCCCTGATTTGCCGCACTCTTGGTTAGTCCATTCTTGCTCTTATCCCTCCCTTACTTTCACCCTCCTTCACTTTCTCTCCTTTACACTCTTTATCCCTGTTTCACAGCCCCTGATCTTGTGGCCCTTCCTTCTTCTTCACTCATTTTCTTATTCTGGTAATATGTACATTACCTCACCTCACCTCACACATCTCCTTCGTTCACTCTCACACTTCCTTGTATTTACTCCACTGCTATTTTCCTATTTATCGCTTGTTTTTATTTCCCTAGTATCTCCTTCTCCTCCCTATTCCCCTTAGTTCTTTTCACATCTCTTCCTTTATGATTTTAATTGTTTGCTCCTCCCCCTTTCCCCCTCCCTCCCTCTTACTTCTCCAGGCAACTTCTCAGGCACCTGCTCTATCTATTAGTCCTGATGAGATCCCGATACTCTCTGCGGGATTGAAACGTCGTCGACACAGACATCCCTAACTCTATACTACTATTTGTACTGGTTGTGGAGTATGAGATGTAAACTCTACTGTGACTTTTGTTTATTTATATTCACGTATATTGGAAAGTCACAATTTTAAGTCACTTGCCTGGGGCAAGGAAATCGGCCGATTTCCCTCTGCCTTGTCACGGTTGCCCACGTGTTAAATATTGTCTTGTTTCATCTACACTAGCATTAAATACCTATCTTGTAATTTAAACATTTGTTTATTCCAATTTTTATCACAAAATTGTGAAATTTTCAGTTTACATTCCTTTTGTGTGGGACCTTTGTTCTGTTAAACACAATGCCTTTTTCTGCCTGGCACATTATATTTGAGCAGCAGATCAATTGGTAAGCCCTGGCCTAGCTGTCGTGTAGTACCTAGGAATCCCCAGGACCTGCACATTTTGGATGACCTAAACTGCGGGCTTGGTGTCCAAACCGCTTCCGGACACCCCCACAGGATATGTCAACCGTTAGACCAGCTAGCTCTACAATGCCACTACCACCCCCCTGTATCTTACAGTGGTGTAGGTAGTTTCTGGCAACCACTGAACATGACAACCCTGATTCCTCAGGGATTGTGTAAAACAGTACAGTACTTTTCGCTCAGTCACTCGTACTCACTTATTCTCAGAAAATACACATGGTGGCGATTAGGACGTTTCAATAAGTATTTATTGGTCCAGCGTCAGTCTTGTGTAAAACCTATTTGCTGCGACAATCAGGAGACAGAAGCATACGAAAGAGATTGCAAGTACCAATATAGTAAATAGTAGATACATTTCTACCAAAGTGCTAATAAGATGAACATAAGCAGTTCAGGAAAAACAGTAGCACTTGCATATTCCTAAAATGCGTGCCCTAAGTAATTTGCCTAAATGTACCTAGCCTACGTCTGTATGTGTACCATGTATATGCGTATATGTGTGTATATATATATATATATATATATATATATATATATATATATTCACTGAAAAAACCATAGGTTTTAGGGAAAGTTATAGTTAGTTGGACATTGCACTCGTACAAAACCTGTGAAATTCCCCCGTTATAGTTAGTTCAGCTAACTATAACTCACGCCCCGCAATGCACTGCTGATGACGTCACATATTACATCACTCATGACATGGTCAGTGACATCACTGATGACATCACTGATGACATCTCAAATGACATCACTGATGACATCATCCAGTGACTGTGTGTTTCTGTAAAGTTTAAATATCTTTAATATATATAGGTAAAGGTGTATTGAAGAATGATTGGGTGTATAAGTGTCTGAATGGATGATTTGAGTACGTGCATGACTAACTCTACAAGTGAGTGATTAAACGTATCTTACTGAATGCATGGGTTAGTGACTAAACTGGGTGAATGTCTGAATCCGTCTGTCTATTGCTGTGTAAGTGGCTGCATGGGTTTGTGAATAGCTACATGAGTGTCTATATGAGTTATTGATTGGTTGTCTGAGTATCTGTATGGGTGCCTGAGTGTTTGTGTGAGTGGGGTGTGTGCGACTCTGTGCATAGATGTGTGAGTGGGTGATTCACTGGGTGGATGGTTTCAAGAGTGCATCTGTGATAGACTGTATGGGTGGGTAAGTGTGTGTAAGAGTGTGTTAGTGAGTGAATGTATGTCCCAGTGGTACATGTGTGAGTAACTACATATGTGAAAGGCAGTATATATGTGTGTTGGAGTATATAAATGGCTATAAGTGAGAGTGTGTGATTGTGAGAGTGGCTGTATGGATGAGTGTGTGCTTGTATCAGTGATTGTATAAGAGCGTAAAATGTGCTAGTATCTGTATGAGTAAGTGAGCTGGTGTGTGTATGACTGTATAGGTGAGTAAATGGCAGTGTGAATAATTATTTGCATGACTGACTAGGTGTGTGAGTACCACTATGGATGAGTTGCGTTGTGTGAGTGTTTATATAGGTGTATGAGTGCATATGCTAGTCCTGTACTGAGTGACTGTAAGTATGAGAGACTGTACGGGTGAGTGAGTAGATGTGTGTGTGTAGACCTAAGAATCAGTGAGTGGGTATGTACTTATTGGTATTGGAGTGTGTATGGTTTTGAGAATGGCAGTCTGTAATTTAGAGTGGGTGTATCAAAAGTTATATTAGGGTGTGAGAAGATGCATTAAATTCTCATATGGATGATGTCATCAGTGATGTCATTTGAGATGTCATCAGTGATGTCATCAGTGATGTCACTGACCATGTCATGAGTGATGTAATATGTGACGTCATCAGCAGTGCATTGTGGGGCGCGAGTTATAGTTAGCTGAACTAACTATAACGGGGGAATTTCACAGGTTTTGTACGAGTGCAATGTCCAACTAACTATAACTTTCCCTAAAACCTATGGTTTTTCAGTGAATTTCAAAGGTTTTTTAAATGCTAAACCCTAACTATAACAGGCCTGAAACCTATGGTTTTTTCAGTGAATTTCAAAGGTTTTTAAAATGCTAATTCCTAACTATAACAAGCCTGAAACCTATGGTTTTTTTCAGTGAATTTCAAAGGTTTTTTAAATGCTAATTCCTAACTATAACATGTCTGAAACCTATGGTTTTTTCAGTGAATTTCAAAGGTTTTGTAAATGACAATTTTTAAATGTATTAATTGTTATATTTATTTTTTTTGATACTGATTTACTACATTTTTTTAAACTATTTATTTTTAGATATTTTATTTTTTAAATTACATTGTAATTACATTACAAAATATACTTTCTCAGAATGAATTACTTTAGTTTAAATACTTTGCAAATAGGCAATAGACTTTTAAGTACAGTAGTTACAGTTGTTGCAATGGGCAACACAATTTCAAACACAATGCAACATTGAGCTCAATGTGAATTTCTAGCTAAATGCAATTAGTTACTTTATGGATTACTTTTCTAACCACAGGACTGGATCCTAGATTCAGTCCTGGGACATCTCCTGTAAACAGTTGAGTAAACGCGTTTTGGTTACAGTAGTGATTTTTAAGGAATATTATTGTATTTTAAAAGTTGACACTTAGAAACATTTTCACATAGAATCACCAATGTTATCCTATGGGAGGAAATTCACTTAGCAGGTAAGTAGTGTTATCGTTACTTTTTTCTTACTCAGTGGTGGATCCTGGATCCAGCACTGGTGCATCTCCTGTAAACAGTTGAAAGAATGCGTTTAAGTCATACAAGGCGATTTTTAAGGAATATTTGTAGTTTGTGAAAATCAACACTTTGAAACTTTTCTGCTGAAAACCAGACAATGGATTCCTATGGAAGGAAATATAAGTTTCTGGTAAGTACGGTTAAAATTACTTTTCAGGATCAGTACTGGGCTGCAGCACTGAGGTCTCTCCTGATAACAGGTGAGTAAATCGGAATTCGTATTTCGGCTGACTTTAGAGGAATATTATAAAGTTCCAAAACTCCACACTTAGAAGAATTTCCAAGTGAAACCAGTCAATGATATCCTATGGAAGGAAATTCAAGTTACTGGTAAGTACGGTTAAAATTACTTTTCAGGATCAGTACTGGGCTGAAAGATGCAGCACTGAGGTCTCTCATGATAACAGGTGAGTAAATCGGAATTCGTATTTCGGCTGATTTTAGAGGAATATTATAAAGTTCCAAACTCCACACTTAGAAACTTTTCCAGCAAAAAGCAGGCAATGATATCCTATGGAAGGAAATTCAAGTTAATGGTAAGTACGGTTAAAATTACTTTCAGGATCAGTACTGGGCTGAAAGATGCAGCACTGAGGTCTCTCCTGATAACAGGTGAGTAAATCGGAATTCGTATTTCGGCTGATTTTAGAGGAATATTTGTATGTTTCAAAAATCGACACTTAGAAACATTTTCAGCAAAAAGCAGGCAATGATATCCTATGGAAGGAAATTCAAGTTACTGGTAAGTACGGTTAAAATTACTTTTCAGGATCAGTACTGGGCTGAAAGATGCAGCACTGAGGTCTCTCCTGATAACAGGTGAGTAAATCGGAATTCGTATTTCGGCTGATTTTAGAGGAATATTTGCACAATGGTGAAGGGAGGGGCGGGGCCTGAGGTGACATCTGTGGCAAACGCGCCCCGTGGCGCGTTTTAGGTTGGGGGATTAAGTCCCCTTTAATCATGAGGGTCCTGGGGGCCAACTAGCCCACCAGGAACCTCCAGTATGCGCCAGGGGCTGCGTTGCAGAGACTGTCACAGAGGCCACGCCCCTTTTTACACCTCTCTGCAACGCAGCTCTGTGGCGCTTTGTGAAGTACATGGTGGGCTAGTTGGCCCCCAGGGACCCTCAGGATTGAAGGGGATTTAATTCCCCATCTTAAAACGCGCCACGGGGCCTGTTTGCACACATGTCACCTGAAGCCCCGCCCTCCCTTCACCACTGTGCAAACGCGCCCCGTGGCGCGTTTTAAGTCGGGGGATTAACTCCCTTGAATCCTGAGGGTCCCTGGGGGCCAACTAGCCCAACAGGTATATCCAAAGCGCCACAGAGCTGCGTTGCACAGAGGTGTAAAAGGGGCGTGGCCTCTGTACACCTCTGTGCAACGCACCCCTGGCGCATACTGGAGGTTCCTGGTGGGCTAGTTAGCCCTCAGGGACCCCCAGTATTCAAGGGGAATCGTTCCCCTCTGCAAACGCGCCAGGGGCGCGTTTGCAGAGTGCTGTCGAAAGAGGGGGCGTGGCCTCTCTCGCGATGCCGTTTTAAAATTTTTTAAATTTTTTTTTAAAAGGGGCTGTGTGGCCCCCTTTTTAGTAATTTTTTGAGCCCTGGGGACCCCATCCCCCAGGGCCTGTCCCTTTATAAAAAAAAAAAAAAAAGGACTGGGAAGGGGACCGCGTGTGCCCCCCTCCCGTGGCCAATTTCGACCCGGGGACCCCATCCACCGGGCCATTGCCACCTTTTTTTTTTTTTCTTATTTGATGGAGGGGTGCTGCCTGACCCCCCTCCTAAGGCCTCCTTAGGCCCCAGGGACCCCATCCCCCGGGGCCGGCCTTTGTTTTTTTTTTCCCCAAATATTTTTGGGGAAGGGTGACCGCATGGCCCCCCTCCCGGGCCACTACTTGCCCCGGGGACCCCATCCCCGGGGCTGGCCTCTATCCTTTGGGGTCCGTGGGGGACCCCAACTCCCCCACGGACCCTGCCGGTTCCCCGCCTCCTGCGGGAGCCGCAGTAGCTGCCACATGGGGAGCTGCTATATGCAGCTCCCCATGTGGAAAGCAATTCTGCTTTGAATTTTGGAAGCAAGAGCAGCTTTCCCTGCTCTCGCTTCCAAAATTCAAAGCAGTTTGTAATGACAGGACGGGAGCCGCGAGGCTCCCGTCCTGTCATTGCAAACAGCAGTGTCCTGGGGGTAGGCACCCCGGGACACTGCAGGAGGTGGTGGTCCCCGGGGCTTGGGGGTCCAAAACGGACCCCCATTTTCAATTTTGTTAGTGCCCCGGGAGGTGGTGGTCCCGGGGCATGTGGGAGGCTGGAGTCCCCCACACAGGTTAATTTAAAAATAAAAAGCCCCTGGGAGGTGGTGGTCCCCGGGGCTGCGGGAGGCTCAGAGCCCTCCCGCAGCTTTTCTAATAAAGCCCCGGGGGTGGCGGTCCCCCGGGGCTTGGGGGCCCTAGAGGCCCCCATACATAAAATAAACCCCCCAGCATGCCCCGGGGACTTGGCCCACCCGGGGGCAAGTTAACATCGAAGCGCGGGAGACCGTGCTTGTTATTCGGCAGGATCCGCGCACCCTGAGCGCATCCTGCCGATTTTTTTAAAAATGCTTATTTTTGCCCAGGGAATCCTTGTGGGACCCCCTGAGCAGGCCTAGGGGGTTAGGGTGTTTCTACCCTGCCCCCTTTGTGCGTTTTGCGCACTTGTTTCTTTTTTTTTTCTCAGCAGGATCCGCGCACCCTAAGCGCATCCCGCTGATTTTAAAAAAAAAAAAATGCTTTTCTGCCCAGGGGTCCTTGTGGGACCCCTGAGCAGACCTAGGGGTCAGGGTGTTTCTACCCTGCTCCCTTTTGCGCTGCGCACTTGTTTCTGTCCCTCGGTTCTACCGAGGGACAAAATGGCTGCCAACACTTCCTGATTTGGAGTGTTGACAGCCAATTAGCATGCAGCTCGTGATCGGGAGGGTACGCGGATCCGACGCGGCCATAGATATATATGTGATTTTAATTGTGAATTTCTCAGGAACTACTGAACGGATTTACACCATTTAACAAAAGGGTTCTTTCTGAACCAAGAACTACCTCTTTGCCAAATTTGGTGTAATTCCGTTCAGCAGTTCGGGCTGTAGCCGTGTCTAAAGTTTCCTATGGAAAAATGAATGGGAAAACACGCTTTGGGACCCCCTTTTTTCGGCCCCGCTGACGAATCACCCCGAGACTTTCAGGGTAGGAGCGGACCGGAGCGGGCCATCAAAGTTTGAAAATTTCGCGAAGATACGTCAACCGGCAAGAGAGTTATTTCAAATAGAATGTTGCGGATTTCCTATGGAAAATAGGTCCTAACTATAACTATCTACTGGCGACCGCCAGTAGATAATATATATATATATATTTAGCTAAGAATCCCTAGGGAAGAACCATCCCCCTCAACTGATGGTAGAGAATGAAGGACCCCGTCTCTGCTTCGAGGATGTCACCCCGCAAGGGATGTCAGACCACTGCGTGTTGAAGATTCAGCATGCAGGACCCCGTGTCAGATTGGAAGGAATTCTCCTCTGATTTCAAGGGGGAATAAGGGTCTTATATACTAGAGTGGTCACTACAGGGTTTCTTCTAGAATTGATATGTTTTGAAAACAATCATAAATGTTTTGAAAACAATCATAAATGTTTTCCCAAACAAATGCGATCATGCACAGCAGGCTGTTGGCCAAGGATGAAAAAAGTTGTGACCCTTATACAGAATAATAATGGCGTGCCTGAGAAGATGTTTATATATGTCAGGTACAGGAATTATGATAGAATACTAAATGCCTGGTGTCGAAGAGACAGGAGCAAGCTACTAGGTAAAAGGTCAACTGTTCAGAACTGCTATTGTCGTGTGGATGGGACAGTGTATGTAAAAAGGGAACATACATGACAGGGCTATCCTAAAAGACATTACACCCACTCCTCATCAAAAGGTCAACAGGGTCAGCTAGAAAATGATAAAGCTAAGGCCATTTAAAAAGCATAAAAATAGTTTACAATAAAAATACTAAAAGCAGTTTCAAAAGCCTGAAAAAAAGAGTCCATAAAAGAAAAGCCATTTTCTTCCCTAAGAGCGTTCAAACATTCCTCTAAACTTGTATATGTGGGGGGCGGGGCCAGGATGGCGGCGAGCTAGGACACTGTTTCTTCACTCCCGCCCTCCGTTGGCCCAGAATCGCGATTTCCACAGTACAAGCCGGGCACAAAGGGTCGAATCCTGCTGAATCCCGTCTCCCGACAAGCCTGGAACAGTTTGGGAGACTTTGAAGCAGCAGAATCGCCCAAACAGAGTGTCTGCTGGACAGCGGAGCGGCCTGGAATACACGCAGTAACTGGAGCGGGCGTGGCCGCGGGCCTGTGCAGCCTGGGGTTCCGCGGCTTGCGCCGGCGCCCGGGAGCTGACGCCCGGCTTGTCTGAACCGCACTAACGAGCCCACACAAAAACGGCTGACCAGAACGATTGCCGTGGAGTTGAGCGACTGTGAGCAAACACCGCAGCTGGAGCAGACGTGGTCGCGAGCTTGCGGGGCCTGAACTCTGCGGCCTGCACCAGCACTGGAGGGCCGGCGCCAGGCCTGGTTGTGCCACACAGCGACGGAGGAGCAGATTGGTTGCTGGGAAACGAAGCGACCATGTACGGATGCCGCAGCTGGAGCGGGCATGGTCGCAGGCTTGCAGGCCCGAACTCTGCGGCCTATGCCAACACCGGAGAGCTGGCGCCCGGCCTAGCGGTGCCACACAGCCAGGCCCACCTGGAAGGAAGTGGGGGGCTTAGCCGAGGGCTGGCTCCGATAGAACCTGAGATGCACTGAGCGACACCACGGTGAAGGGATACATAGATAACTGTCAGAGGGTGAGAGATGTGGGTGCGGACTGAGCCCGCAGGAAGAGAGTGTGTGGCCCCCCAACCTGGAGAGCAGATCGGGCCGCACCGGAGCGAGTACGGCCCATCCAGGCACAATGAGGTGAGATGCACAAAGCAAGCACGGCGGGGGCCCGAGACTGGGGGAAAGTAGAACCATGCTGCATCGGTGGGCCGCCGAGATATAGGCCCTGATCCCTGATCTCCTGGTAGCAGAACAGTGAGGAGGACCGTCCAGCAAGATACACCAAGGGGACTCCAAGGACAGTTTGCATCCAGGCCCCCTCCATCATGTAGTAGCGGCCGGCGCAGGGCACCTGCATAAATATAAGCGGACCTTGAGAGCTGGAACTCAGAGAAGCCCAGCCACGCCAAAGAAAAGACAGGCAATAGCCACCCTTTGGATTCATTTTGGGGGCATCAAGTGCGATCCTTTGTGCTCTCAGACCCTGGGGCAACGCGCCCGGGGCTGCAGGCCCTTTGGAACTCAGCAAGCCCAAGCAGTAGCACATCACTCCCTGGGAGGAAATTGAAAAGGAAGGCCTGGACAATAAAGTCCGTGGAGCGACGGCTGACCCCAGCAGGTGCTGGAGCAGAGACGGGCATTGAAGTCAGGCCCGGTGCCCTTGCACCCTAGACCTGGGTGGCCCTGCGACACGTGACTGGTCAAGCAGGCTCCAGTAAGGAGACTATGAGAAAGTCAATCTTCGGCCGTAGCACGTAGTGGCGCTGAGATAAGCAGATACTTGGTTGGACTGGGGTACACGGCACCCGGGGCCAGCACTGAGTTTGCCCGCGTGGGGACACGGCAGGCTAGTGCAGGGCGGGACTATGACCTCCACTCGAGGGAAGAAAGATAAAACATTGAAAGATCTGTTTGCACACTCCCAGGGACGAAGTACAATGGAACACTCAAGCGCAAAAGAACCAACCAAAACACAGGTGGAGAGCACAAGGGAGGAACCGGTGACACACGCTTTCCTCGAGTCGTTGTTCACGACCCTCCGTGAAGATTTACAAACAGTCAAATGTGACCTAATGTCTGAAATCAAAGACATCAGACGAGATGTCGACGAGATTGGGGAACGTGTGGCCGTGCTGGAGGATAAAGGAAACAACAGAGAAACTGAACTGGCGTCCTTAAAGCAATAGGTAATTCGCCTCCATGATCAACATATAGATCTGCAGGCACATCTTGAGGAGCTTGAAAATCGCTCCCGTAGACATAATATCCGGATCAGGGGAGTGAAAACGAATGCGGAAGGTAGTGATATCTTCACCTTCACAAGGGACTTATTTAATCAAATCCTTGGTAACCCCCCCAACACTGATCTCAAGCTGGACAGAGCACACAGGGTGGGCCCGCCTCGTACCGACAAAGCCCCACCGGCAGACATATTATTCTGTGTGCAGGACTTTCAAACAAAAGAATAAATCCTCCGTAAAGCCAGGTCCATGCACCCTGTCATGTCGTGTAGTTCCTATATGACCTATACAGGATCTGCGCGTTTGGATAACATAAACTGTGGGACTGGTGGCAGACTGATCCTGTGCACCCCCACCGGGTATGTTAGCCTGTCTGTATCAGCTAGCTCACAGTGCCACTATAATCTCCTCTTACCAAGGAGAGAATAGTTTTTAGCAACCTCAGAACATGACAACCCTGATCCCTAAGGACCGTGGAAACAATATACTACCTTTCGCTCAGTCACTCGTGCTTACTTGGTTTCTCTCAGAGAGATACACTGAATAAAACAAGCTGGGCGTTTTCAATATTCATTTATTGAACAGTTGTTATTCTGGTGTAGAATAGATGTGCTGCAACAACCGTTAGACAGTACAGGATATAAATGATTAACAGTACTATGAAAGTAAAAGGATGGTATAGTTCTACCATCGTACTAAAATCATAAATACATTCAAGTATTTAAAACACATGGTAACAAATGGTGCGTACTCCTACGATGCCACCCTAACTAGATGTACCTAAGTGTACCTAGCATTGGTGTAGGTGTTAAGCCAAGAATCCCTCTAGGATCTAGTCAAACCCATTACCTTAAGTGAGACTGTGGGACCCCGCCCTGGTCTCGAGCTGGACACCCCGCGAGGGATGTTAGACCACTACGAGCTGGAGTGTCTGCATGCATGAACCTCAGCGTCTCTGGTCAGTGTGTCGGCCGGGAAGTCTCGGTCTCCTCTAGCTATCTTAGCGAGATGTGATGTATATGTACCCATAGGTCTCCCCAGGGGTCCTACCTTGCTGTGTTACTGTTTCGGCCTAAGGATGACGTTGGGCCTGAACTTTGTAAATAGATTTTATACAGTAGATGGCAGTCCTGCTGTGCTTCCAAGAACCCTCATGCATAATGTATGAGATTTCGAACTAGGGAAAACCCGCGTTCTGAATGCAGTGTAATATCTAGGTAAAAGGTCAGTCCCTGTAAACTGTGACAAGTGTAATGTAGGAAGAGAATATAGGTGAAGGGTAACGAGTTTACAGAGGCCTATGTTATAGTATCTATATAGAATATAACAGTCACCTTTAGAGATCAGACTCCAACACTGTACCAAGATCTCGCCATGCTTACTCTCCAAAAGCGAAGAGACTTCCGACCAATTACTGCACATCTGTGTCAGCGGGATATTCCATATTCCTGGGGCCACCCGTTGCGGCTCACCTTCCGACTGGATGGTAAACTCCATCAACTAAGATCACTCTCGGAAGCAAGTCGTATGTTGGGTGTGGAACTCCCTGAAGAGGATGCAGAAAGGGAAGGCTCTACCTCTGGCACTGGCGATCAAACACCGCGATGGCGACGTCAAGGCCGCAGACGACATCTGAAAAGACCTGACCCAGCAGAGATCATGAAGGGGCAACAGGCTGCGTTGGAGTCCATACCGATGGCCCTGGCAAAGACACAGTCTTCGTGAGCATATAGTGGGATGTTAATCTCTCTTTTTCATTGCATAAGGGCGGGCGGCGGGCGGGGCGGAGACCCAGCATTTGGCCACACTATGAACCCCGTAAAGACTTCCTGCCTGCCACACTTGGCTGACGGACTATTTTTTTAATTTTTACCATTTACCTGCATGCATGTTTTGTTAGTTCAAAAGGGGTTTTTGTTTATTGGGGTCCCTCGTTCACTGCTTCATGACACAAAGTGGCCTCGCAACAAGACACAGGAGTCCCCTGGAGACCGTGACCATGAACAAACACGACGGCTTAGCCTTGGGTCCTTAGCTATAAACCCTGCCTTCAGACCCTTAGATGCCTCCCACTAACCTCAAGATCCTCACGTTGAACGTGAGAGGTCTCAACAACCCGATCAAGCATAGGGCGATTCTATCGTATTTGGAAAGCACCAAAGCTGACATTTGCCTTTTACAAGAGTCACACCTCCTTTCACGCGACTGCTACCAGCTTAAGTCTCTCATGTTCCCAACACAGCTATTCTTGTCTGGCCCTACTAAAGCTGCAGGGGTGGCTATATTGCTTTCCCAGTCCTTTCAGGGCAGGGTGGTTCAGAAAGTGGCAGAAATTAGAGGGGGGCTGATAGCTTATCAATTTACAATTGGGGGTCAAACGTTAATAATTGGGTCCCTATGTGCACCAAATGAGGGTCAAGAGAGATTTTTTCATGAGGCTCTGACAGAGGCAACAGCAACGGCTGAACATAAGATACTCCTGGGGGGAGACCTCAATCTAGTGCTTGATATCACCCTTGATAGATCAGCACAGCACTTTGGTCAGACAGGTGCACTCTCGCCACAAGGGCTCGACAGGATAAGAGAACTGGGCCTGGTGGATCTGTGGAGATGTCATCTCCCCACCTTAGAGAATACTCCTTCTTCTCAAATGCTCACAAAACTTATGCTAGGCTCAATTATTTAATAGGTTCTAGGGTGCTCCGTGACCTCACTTCGGAAGTCGAAATCCTAGTGGCATCCCTATCGGACCACGCCCCGGTTGTGGCCACACTGGTACTTCCACCTGTACAACGACCCACGCGGCAGTGGTGTCTCCGAGACACACTCTTACAGCGCCCAGACATAGTTGCACAAATTCAGCGCTCTATTGACGACTACCTTCTACACAATGATAACTCAGATACACGCATGTCAACATGGTGGGAGGCACTCAAAGCAGTGATCAGAGGCGAGTTAATCGTAATCTCGGTGGCGGATAACGAGAACCGTAGAAAGAAAAGAGATGACTTAACCCAGAGAATAAGAGAACTAGAGCAAATGCACCAGAGGACCGGGGCACCTAGAGACTGGCATCAATTAAACACAGTCCGAGCACAACTAGCAGCCATTGACCAAGACCGAGCAGAGTACGCAGCCTTGCGGTTGCGCCACTCGTTCTATGTCAGAGGGGACAGATGTGGGCGCCTGTTGGCACACAAATTACGTGAGACTAGACAATTGCAGGGGGTTCAGAAGGTGCGTGACTCAGCAGGGAGACTGGTGTCGGACGATGCAGCAATAGCCGAGACCTTTCGGGAATTCTACGCCCAGTTATACTCAGGACAGATGCTGAATAGCATAGATGGGGACACTTACTTAGCGGAGGCACATCTCCCCACACTAACCCCAGAACAAGCAGGACACCTAGAGAGGGATTAGTGCTTTGTGGCCCACTGTCCATCTTTATGTTGTATTACCTAGAGAGGGATATACGAGTGGAGGAGTATGTGGACATAGGAGTGGAGGAGCAATATCACAACTTAAATTGGCCAAATCTCCCGGGCCGGATGGCTACATGGTGGCCTTTTATAAAATGTTTTGCCCAGTGTTAGCCCCCCTACTGACTAGGCTCTGCAACACATTCGCGACTCCAGGGGCAATTCCGACTTCAATGCTGGAGGCTGCTGTAGTGGTCATCCCTAAGCCAGGGAAAGATAAGGCCAGCTGCGGTGCATATCACCCTATATCTCTCTTAAATATAGATCTGAAACTATATACAGGGATCCTGGCGCACAGGCTTGCCACACATATGCCAGGTCTGATTGACCCCGATCAGGCGGGTTTTATTCCCCAGCGGCAGACTAGTGACAACACTAAGAGGGTCCTACATATCATCGAGAAGGCCTCAAGGACCCAGGGAGAGTATATGCGCCTTACCATCGACACAGAGAAGGCCTTCAATAGGGTTCACTGGCCATATCTTGAGCAGGTGTTGTCACGCGTTGGCCTGGGCGAGTAAATGAGGACACGAATCTTGAATTGCTACCGCCTGCCCACAGCGACAGTCAGGGTCAACGGATATACATCGACCCCTTTCCCCATAGGTAGAGGCACAAGACAGGGGTGTCCCCTCTCACCCCTGCTCTTTGCATTATAAATGGAACCCTTGGCCCAAAGAGTTAGATTGCACCCATCTATTACCGGGATCCCGTTTGGAGGGGCTGTGCATACCATTAGCCTGTATGCAGATGATGTGCTGGTGACACTGTCTGACCCAGCTACTGCTTTGGGAGCTTTCCTGGCGGAGCTGGATTCATTTGCGAAGGCCTCGGGGTTTAAGGTTAACGTTGAGAAGTCTGTTGCGCTTAATCTCTCCCTGTCACCCCAAGTTCAGGCCAATTTGCAGAACCAACACCCTATACAGTGGACAAGTGGCACGGTCCCATAACCTGGGAATCCAGCTGGCGCCCACGTTACAAACTATAGCTTCGGTCAATTGTAGCAGGCTACATACCCAAGTCCGCACAGATTTGCGTCGGTGGAAACACTATCCTATTTCGTGGCTGGGGAGAATAGCTGCAATCAAAATGACAGTCTTGCCGAAGATATTATATCTATTCCAAACACTCCTTCTGCGACCCCCCCTCTGGTCTGCTACAGCGGATACAGACGGAGATTTCACAATTCATTTGGCAGGGCCACAAACCACGTATGAAGACAACCATCAGTTTCCTACCACCTAGTGAGGGCGGGTTGGGGATCCCTGATCTCTAGCTTTATTACTACGCAGCACAACTACATCACCTAGTCAAGTGGAACCGCACTGAATCTGAGAGACATTGGTTATTTCAAGATCGAGCAGTGGCGGGCATGTCTTTGCAGAAGATTCCCTTTCTTTAAAAAACTCATAGGCCCCCCAACCTATACGCCTCTTATATAACACAAACAACAGTAGCAGCGTGGGATCAAACCAGCATTAAATATAATGTGACGCGGGGCACGGCTTGGAGAGCCATCATGGCGGACTCAGCCTAACCGGGCTCCGCGCGTCCATGCCATAATCCGGATATTATCCGGCATTAATCCTGCTCAGAGGAGCTGAATCGGTGAGGATATCGATCCTGACGGCACGAGGAACCTTCTTTCCTGATGTTTGGTGGCTGGCGGGCCACGATCAGTGCTCCATCTCACACGGGAGAGGCGCAGGCCAGGGCCCGGGCAGACGGCTCCTGCCTGGGGCCCAGACCAGCCGATAGCGGCGAAACAGCGGGGCCGGGGGCTGGGACATAGCCCCGGAGGAGAGCGTGTCGGCGGGAGCGGGGGTGCCCTGTGTCATCCGGTGCCCCCCGCATGGCATTCTGCAACAGTGCAAGCTCAGCAAACGAGAGGAGCACCCCCCTTCCCCCGGAGCACCATCACTCGCCTAGAGAGGCCTCGACCGGGGCTTCTTTGTTGTATCGGGCTGCTGGGAGGACCCGGCGCCCCCGGAGGCATCAAGCGCTGCCGGGCACCAGCCCTCACCACTGTCTGGAGCGGAGGAGTTGGGCCAGTCGCGGCTGCGGCCTACCTGCAAATCCTTTCGGCATTGAAGCCTTGAGCGCTGCCCTGGCCGCCATCTTTTCTCCCCCCCCGTGCGGTGCTCCGGCGGAGGCAGCTTGGGAGTAAACTGCAGTAGCCTAGTCAGTGGCGGAACAGCCCGGGCAGGTCTCGTTCACCATCATTTGGCTGAGGGATCTCGTTGGTCGTGGCTGCGGCCTCCCCACATATCCTGCCGGTGCAGAGGCCCACATTCTCGCACAAGCCACCGCCCTATCCTGGGACGCACCGCACCACCGGGGACAAATGAAGTACACGCTGTGGAGGTAGAATAGGTGAGAGACCACCCTGGGCACTATTGTTTCACGGCCACTGGCAGGTCCGTGCAGTGGGCTGGTGGACGGCAAGAAACAGACTTATGCCTCTCGGACGATTGGGGTCTGGTGAGTGAGCCCCCCCTCCTTCCCTGCATCTACTCCGCGGCCCACATTGCAGACCCTCTTTTTAAACCGGTAAGACCTCTGGAGCCCCTACCGGGATATATGGGCCCGGACCGCAACGTCTCCTGGGGGGCACTGTTGGCGGGCGGTCCGGCGAGTCTGGTCCTCATACAGGGCCTCCTTGGCAGGCAGTTGTGGGCTGCGGAAGCAGCTGAGCTAAGCTCGGTGCGGCTTGCGGCCCAGGACACGCCTGGATCCGTGAGGACCCGCTGACAGTGCATCCCCGTAGTGTAGCCTGGCACAGTCCCTGCAGTGTCTTCTAAGTTGGAGTCGTGCCTCCCACTGTGCCAGCGCAGTCCCGAAATCAGCGCCTATATTCTCAGAAGCTTCCGCCACCTACCCGACATTAACCGCAATGGGCAGAGACAAACCTAGTGGGGCTGGCACCAAACAGGGCACCCTGGATCACTTTACTGCGCCGGCTGGGGGTTCCACTGGGAGTGAGGGGGCAAGCTCGACGCTTGATAATGCGGCCCTCCTAGCGGCAATAAACGATGCCAGAGACAAGCTGGATGCCAAGATCAGCGAGGTGGGGTCGGAGGTCTTGTTCCTGTGCCAGGATCTCAGAAAGGCAGTCGACCGCATCACGGAGGTGGAGGTGCGGGTCTCGACGGTGGAGGACTCTGTGACCACTCTTCAGAAAAAGGTCAACAAACTTAACCGTAGTGTTGCAGGAACTAGCCTCTGGAGTGGAAGATGCAGAAGGTCGAGCGAGGCGCAATAACTTGCGCTTCGTGGGCCTGCCGGAGGGATGTGAAGGATCTTCCATGACCCGCTTTATTGCCCAGTGGCTCACGGATCTCATGCTGCAGGAACTACTCTCCACGTTCTTTGTCGTGGAGCGCGCTCACCGGGCATTGACCAAGAAGCCACCCCCAGGCGAAACTCCCAGACCAGTAATTGCTAAGTTATTGAACTATGTCGACCGGGATGCAATTTTGCAGTTTGCTAGGACACATAAAGAACAATTTCAGCATGATTCAAGGTCCATAATGGTGTTTCCTGATTATACCTGCCTGGTCCAGCAGCAACGCCAGTGGTTCACAGCTGCGAAGCGCAGATTACGAGACCTAAATTTGCAATATATGCTTTTATTTCCAGCCAGGATGAGGGTGATATTTAATTCAAAATCTTTCTTCTTCGATACACCGGAAGCCGTCTTCGCGTGGACAGACGAACATTTACACCTTAAATTAAGCCGCATTCACCACCGCCGCTGGAATCGGACTCCTCCCGCGGATCACAACGGCATAGACCTCGCAGAACCAAATCTAAGAGACGTCATAGATCCGGCTCGGACAGACAATCCACCAGTCCAGAACGCGCCTCCTGAGCCATCCAGTCACACCGCTAGCGGCCAGCTATATGTCGCCACGGCTCGCTATTCACTGAAACTATCCTAATACTTGCTTCCTCTGAACGGGCGTGGACGCCCAGCCATGGGGCTACCAGGCCCAAGACACTTCGATCCCCCCTCGTTAAATGTTTTGTGGGTGGGTTGGGTTCAGTTGGCGTGGGGGCCCGGGTCTCCCCTGTTGTGGGCGTAGTGCGCCCTACACCGCGACAGATGCTCCTAGTTTATGGCAGTGTCGGGTGGGGGGTGGGGCGATACATGGGGAATTCAGTTTTATTGTTGTTTTATATGCAGACCTTTCATCTAGATTCCGATTTCACCACTATAGTGCCTTTAGAGATACGGGATAATGGTGCAGGTTGATGCAGCCCCCCTCGGGGACCTTACTGTGGTTTCATGGAATGTCCGGGGCCTTCTTAATAAAGTCAAACGTGGCGCTGTCCTACGTCAGGCCAAAAGGTATGGGGCCGATATTTTACTCCTCCAAGAAACTCACCTCCTAGGTACTAAAGCCCTGTGTTTGGCTCAATTTGGTTACCATTATATATACCACGCAGGATTCGGGGCTCCCGGGGAGTAGCCATTCTTATACACCACAGAGTCCCGTTCCAACACATAGCCCACAAAGTAGATCCCGGGGGCAGATTTGTATTTGTCACGGGCACACTGTACGGTGAGCATGTTTCCATAGGTAGTTTATATGCCCCCCTCCGCTAGGAGCGACCTTTGTCGACAAGATTTCTAGGGATTGGGGGGAACTGCTGGAGGGTCTGACCCTCCTGGGGGGGTGATTGGAATGACATTATGGGGCCAGTAGACAGACAATGTAGTACTGACCGTCAACCACCGATGGGTCCCTCTAAACTGCACTTACTGGTGTCTACCTTAGGCTGGGCGGACGTCTGGCGGGAGTATCACCCCATAGACCTTAGTTACACATATATGTCCGCAGTCCACGGGTCACAATCCCGAATGGATTATTTTTTCGTGCCTCGCATATTTCTCCACAGGTTCTCACAGATTGCCTACCTCCCCCTGGGGCTCTCTGACCATTCCCCAATCACTCTTAAATTCCATTCCTGCTCTCGGAAACCCCCCTTTCGGTGGCGCATGTCCCCCTGGCACCTCCGGAGTCCAGACTATCAAGACATGTTGCACACGGCGATCTCCGATTACTTGGACGCCAATGTCCCCTCTGCCCGGTCCCGGGGCATCCTTTAGGAAGCCTTAAAACCCACCGTACGTGGAGCCGAAATCAGCTATCGCACCCAAGAAAGCGTGCACGACAGGATCAATTGGCTGACCTCGAGTCGCACCAGACGGCCCTAGCTAGGCAACTTAACCTAAACCCCAGCCCCGGTCTACGACGCAACTTGCTACAAGTGCAACAAACAATACAACAATATCTAATGGGGGAGGCGAAGGAGATTTGGGAAGCATCGCAGCATCGAGTTTACCAATGGGGGGACAAATAGAGTAAAATGCTCCATAGGCTCTGCCAGGTGGACAAATCCCCAGCTGTAGTCCCCACCATCCGTGATGCTGAGGGGGCCTTGTGCTCATCGCCGGAGGGTGTGGCCAGGGAATTTGCACAGCATTTCTCCTCACTCTATGAGCGTCGTGAACAGATCTCAGAGGCCCTAATAGCAGAATTCCTGGTAGATATCCCACCTCGGAAACTTACAGACCACATGCGTGATCAACTAGAGGCCCCTATCACTTTAGACGAGTTGACCGGGGCCTTACATGCTCTGCGCCTGGGGCGGGCCCCCAGACCCAATGGATTCCCTATGGAGCTCCTACGGCCAAACATACACCTGCTGGGCCCCCACATGTTGGCAGCTATGCAGGATGCCCAAGAACAAAATATATTGCCCCAGGATTGACAACATGCAGAAATTGTCCTATTCCTCAAACCAGGGCGCCCTCCGGAGGACCCTTCCTCATACCGTCTTATTTCTCTCATCAATTTTAAGCCCAAACTACTAGGGAAGGTCCTAGCTGATCGCCTACGTATGTGCGTCTCAGACCTAATCCACCCAGACCAATCGGGCTTTTTGCCCCGACGAGCAACTCGCCACAACGGAGAGTACATAATGCCATAGTGGCAGCCCCGGCGTTAGGACGCCCAGCAGCTATATTATTGGCCGATATAGCCAAAGCCTTCGATTCACTCAGCTGGGTCTACCTCTTTCAATTACTGGAGGCGGTAAATTTTGGTCCCCGTTTCATAGCCTATGTTCACTTGCTCTACACTAACTTAACGGCGTCGGTTCATATAGCCGGACATCGCTCAGACCCCTTCCCCATTCACAGGGGCACTAGACAGGGCTGACCCCTGTCCCCACTGTTAATCGCCTTAGCGGTGGAGCCCTTGGCAGTGTGGGTTAGGAGCGACCCGGTGCTCCGTGGATTCGACTGGTCCCAGTCAAGATTGGACCGCATCACGTTATACGCAGATGACGTCCTGTTCTTTATGACGGACCCGTGGCTCTCGGGGCCTCGCATATTGCAAATCCTTAGAGTGTTTGGGGAAACTGCCGGCCTGCACACCAACCCTGCGAAATCCGTGCTTTTTCCAGTATGCGATCACCAGGGACGGGGTACCTGGGCGTCACAGCTGTCGCACGCGACGGATGGTTTTAAGTATCTGGGCATCTTCGTATCACCATGCCCCAAGGTCTCATGGGCGCATAATATCAATCCATTGCTCATAAGTCTGAATGGTGAAACGACAATCTGGTCCTCCCTTCCACTGTCACTTTATGGACGATCGGCCATCTTTAAGATGGTGTCTCTGCCCCGAATTTTATACAGTACATAAGAACAGTGGTCCCAGAAAACGACCATACAATTTAAAGTCCAAAATTACAACGTGATTATAAAAAACTGAGACACAAGGTATTTGTTGCTCCTAGTGTTTAATTCACACTGAGCATTAGTCTGTTATTGACATAATTCATATTATATACAATGATATCCCTAGGTGGGAGAAGGGAAAGAGGGGAAAGTGGAGTGAAGGTGATTCAGGTGAGGTAAGGGTAGTGACTTCAAGAATGTAGTTTGCATCAAAACAATATAATACTCAAAAGACATGTGGCTCCTTAATCGAGCCTATTAATCACAATATACACAAAAAACTTGTATCGCCATGGTAATAGTTAACACAGTACTAAATCTCTGGTGTTAAAACTGGCTTGTTAAAAAAATGTCGACGTTTCGACCCCAATATATCCGTAGGCTAATCAAATCCTTATGCCGGGGTCTTCATCAGGACTGTGGTGTGAGGGTGGGTGAGGGGATCTAGGGTAGAGCATGAAAATGACTTAAAAAATTATATATGGTGTCATAAAGATCAAATAATGTATGTTATAGAATGGTAAAAAGTGGTAGATTACCATAAGCCGCCCCTGATAAGAGGCTGGAGTTATGCGAGGGCCTATGTGGCTCCTATTGACCGGGAGAGGGAAAACAGCACCTGTGAAAATAAGGTGCATTATCAATGTTTGAAAATTGAGTTTTGCTGCCAAGTTCTATGTAATAGAAAAAGGCATCACTCACTGGAAGTGTGGAAGTCACTGTTGAATGCATAATTACTCGGCTGAAGGCATATATAGTAATCTGAAAAGAGAAATGAGGGCTAAACAGGACCGTGCAAACATGCACACAAAGATAGTAGCACAACATGAAGTTACGCGCATATGGTTTTGCCTTCATCAGGAATAAATGTCTTAAGGATCAAGTCAGCACAAATATGCACTGGTTTGAGCCAATACATTGTTGGAAAAAGGCAGAATAAAACACTAGTCAGCCAAAGCAAATACGAGAGCACTGTATGGTCGTAATTCTCTGAAAACATGCTTAAACACAACCAGATGGTTACAGTTTAAAGGGAGTTGAAACCGCTCGTTTAAAAATACATCCGAGTAGGTTACAAAAACACAGGGAAGTGTCTGGGAATGCAACAAAATATCGCACTAACAAAGAAGGACGAACGCGTTAAAAATGCCTAATTACCTGCGTTAGAAATACAGGCTGGAACTTTCAAGTTTCCATCGCGCCTACAAATTAAATTAAGAAGAGGGGTTTTAATACAATAGACTGTGTGCACGGAAGATAAACCGTCAAGGTCAGGTCGTCTCAGTAACACAAGCGCTGGCAGTTAACTCACCGCAGTTCTGTTGAGATAAATCCTTACGAACGAGCGACATGGAGGGCTGGATTCTACTCAGTTAAATAGAGACATGAATCACGCATGACAGGGCAATGCGTGCAGGCGCTGAGTGCTAACTCACTGTGAGAGGAGAGGTGGGGGCACTGAAGACAGACTTAGATCTTCAGAAACGTTACAATATGTTAGGAAACAAATAATGTTTAAGGTAACGTGATAAGATACACTAAACAATGACATGTGCTAATGAGGTCCCAGCTGGAGTGAAATGTAACTTAAGGTGTGTCTTGAAAAATTGGCATATGCAGTTATAGTTAACATTCCAAAGGTATATTAACATAATTATAGTGTCATGTGAAAAAAGAGAGACCCCAGCTGGAATGAGATGCCACTTGAGGGATGTCTTGACAAATTGGCATATGCAGTATTTGGTTAACATTTCAAAAGATATATTTACATAGTTACTGGCATATGCAGTATTTGGTTATATGCAGTATTTGGTTAACATTTCAAAAAGGTATATTTACATAATTACGGCATATGCAGTATTTGGTTAACACTTCAAAAAGGTATATTTACATAATTACGGTATAATGTAAATTAGTTTAAGAGAATAGAAATGGATTCATACATTTCATATGCTCATGAAGTGTGCATGGACTTCATATGGTATCGAGTCAGTGGATTGATCAGAAAGAACAACATAGAAGGTTACTACATAGATGCTTAACCTTATGCAATATTTATGCGCTCTACCCCGATTATAAATATAAGGGGATACGTTGCATTATCACAGATAAAGTAAATAAAAAACTATACATATCCAGAACGTGCATAGGTCAAACAAACACTTAGGACATTACCAGAAGGAAAACACAGTACCTAACCCATATTAATAAGCACAATAAAGGACAATAAGGTCTGTAGTTAGATTGACTCAATATACATGTCTGAAAGGCAAATATGCACTATTCCACAGGCAGACAGGCAAATTGGGCGTGACTAATTTCTGATTCATTAAGACCATTCCTAATGGAGTCCAGAAGGGACATCCATTTGCATTCTCTCAAGTTTAAAATTGCACCAATGTTACCTCCCCTCGGGCCCAGTGAGGCTCTTTCTAATACTACCCATCGCAATTCGTCAGGGCTATGACTCATATTTGAAAAATGTTCCACCAGCGGTGCTCCTTGCACGCCACATCTAATACGGCTGCAGTGCTGGAGAATCCGGGCTTTGATCTTTTGTTGGGTTTGTCCTACGTAGATGAGATCGCAAGGACATAAGATAGCATAGATCACGTTGTTGGTGTTGCAATTGGAAAGGAAATTCAAAGTAATAACATGGTCTTTGTAGGTAAGTTCTTTCGTTTGGATTGTTGTGGGGAAAGCCTTACACTTCCCACATCTGAAATGTCCCAATATCGGTGGTAGGTTCCACATGGATGTAATGGTGGGTGTTTCAGGAGTTTCTGAAAAGGAACGGACCACATGTTCTTTAATGCTTTTGGCCTTTTTAAAGGAATGCATAGGAGGATTGTCTTGTCCAATGTCATCTGAAATTAGACCCCAATGTTTATTAATGGTCTTCTTAATGGCATGGCTTTGAGTTGAAAATGTTGTTACACATATCATCCTTTCCATAAGTCCATCATCCCTCTCTTTAGGTTCGAGCAAATCTTCGCGAGGGCTATACCAGGCCCTTTTCTGTGCCCGCTTGGTAAGTCTTTTAAGGTACCCACGTTCCATGAGTCGGTTTACTAAATCATCGGATTGGGCCATATAGTCGGTCTTCTTTGAACAGTTTCTGCGGATCCGTAAAAACTGCCCAAAGGGGAGATTATCTCGGAGTCCCCTTGGGTGATGGCTATTGTATCTAAGCAAAGAGTTTCTCTCCGCAGGTTTGCGGTACAAGGTAGTGTAGAGGTGGTCATCCTCAGATTTGATGGTAATGTCCAAGAAGTCGATTTCCTTTGAATCGAAGTGAATGGTGAATTGGATATCAGGGCTCCTCTCATTAAGCCAGGAATGGAATGAAACCAGTTCAGTTTGATCTCCAGTCCAAATCAGGAGTATATCATCGATATACCGCCTCCATAAGGATACCTTATCCAGATATGGGTTGACCGCCCCAATTTTATACAGACTACAAAATTTCCCCTATAAAATCCCACGATCCTGGTTTGCGCAAGTAATAAGCAATAAGGGTCGCACTCCGCACCTGCGTGCAGTCTACGTATTGTCGAAGCAGCAGACATATATTCCTATTATGTAGCTTCTCACATATTAATAATAAATGAATGGTGGTATAACTCCCCAACTGACCCAGCTTTTGCGATCGAGCATGGGGCAATGGAAGGGACCCCTCTTCTCCAGCTCCTTTATAGCGCTACATGCCTAGATTTTCTGCCCCCGGCGAGTAGAGTAGTGATACAGTTGTGGCGAAACACGGTCCGACAGATGGGGTGGTACGGGACACTAACCCAAACAACTCCATTATGGCAGGGCCCATACCTCCGCCCAGTTGCGGCCCTGGCGGGTTTCCGCTGGTGGGACCTGGTGGGAATATCGACCCTGGGTGATGTGATGCGGGGTACTACACTGAAATCCTTTCAGCAATTACAGGCAGAGTATCAACTACACAAGACACAATTTTACAAACACCTCCAATTCCGCCATGCTTTGACCCCCCTGATCCATGCTCCTGAGACCCTTCCGGTGTTTCACCCTCTAGAGGGCCGACTACTGATGGGAGATTTGGGCCTACACAAAATTAGGCAAATATACCAGACATTGACGACCCACATGTGGACGACGCTAGATACGACGTGGCGAGCATGGCAATCTAACATTCCTGACTTGACGGACGACGACTGGGCCGAAGCCATTGCCAGCCCCCGAGGCGCTGCAGTGTCCACGCGATACCACCTTATACAGTTCAAGTATCTACACTGCGCATACTACGTACGGGTCCGACTCTGGAAGATGGGTGTTATCCAGTCCCCTATATCTTTACGATGTGGGAGGGAGGATGGGACATTTTTATATACAGTTTGGAGCTGCACTGTGTTGCAGCCCTTTTGGCGTAGAGTATTGTCATGCTTAAGCGAGGTACTATCATGGGAATGCCCACTTATCCCACGGCTTTTCCTCTTACACAGTACGGATGACATTGGGGGAAATAAATACAAGCAACATCTATTGTTTTTAGCCCTTACTATCGCCAAGCGCGATATCGCCCAGATGTGGAAAGGGACCTCTCCCCCGACTATAGGTAAATGGAAAACCGAACTTGACAGATGTATGGGGGCGGAAATTGCTGTGTTTCTAGCTCATGGCTGCCCCAAAAAACATAGAAAAATCTGGACCCGATGGGCGACGTATCATGTGATAGATCTTCCTCCCCTATCATCCACGGACCCCTGATAGGAGGCATCACCTATCCATATATTCATCCATTCCATATTGTATGATAACCCGCCACTCTACTAATGTATCATACGCACAATTACCGAAATCTAGTACAGTCTGCATTTTGTTTAAGTTCTGTAACCTGCATGTTTCGCAGGTCTTGCAATTGTTCAAAAATGTCGGTACTCCTGCTGTATCTTATTTCCTACAGGTCTTCGTAGGGCTGCAGCCCAAAATTCAATGGAATAACTGAATAAAATTTGTTGCTAAAAAAATATATATATAAAGTGACTACCTTTCCCTCCCCCCTCACCCCGCTTTTTGATAACGCAGAATTCAGCCCAGGGATGGGTGAGACGGCTTTTGCGCATTTGCGCTCCTCAGAGTGCCGTGCCCTGGGACATCTTTTTGACGTAGAGGTGGTGCTTTCTTTCCTGCAAGTCAAATCTAATTATGGGATCCCTGAGTCAGAAAGGCTGCGCTATCTGCAACTTTGTCATTGGGCACTACAGCCACACTACAGGTCACACGTGCAGAGAAACCTCACACCCTACAAAAAATGGCTTATAACGAGGACTAATTTCGGACCTCTGCAAGATGTTAATCGCACAACATACACACTCATACAACGCAAGCAGCATGCGCTGGGAGAGGGACCTAGGAAGGGAATTGAGCAGCAAGGAGTGGGAGGGTGTATACCATAGGGCACGACACACAGCGAGCAACACGGGGTTGACTGAAACGCTGACGAAGGTAGTCACCTATTGGTATTACACTCCAGAACGAGTTCACAAGGCAGACCCCAAACACAGTGCAGATTGCTGGAGAGGGTGTGGAAAACAGGGAACACTGGTTCATCTCTTGTGGGAATGTGAACATTTACAACAATATTGGTCTCAGATATTGGATGAGATTGACAAATATTTAGATACCCAACTGCCAAGATTTCCAGCTTATGTACTTTTAGGAGTACCAAACCCATTAACATATCCCCTTAAGTCCAGAAGAGGTCACCAGATAGGGATAGTCTTGGGGTCAGCTGTTCAAAATATCCTGATTCATTGGAGAACCTCCCGGACCCCTACCTACATGGGTTGGCTCCAACGCTTATGGCATGTACTGGGGATGGAGAAGATAACCCTCACAATGGCAGGGAAAGGCTCGACCTTTGGGGATCTCTGTCAGCCGTTCCTGGCACTACTTACACCAGAATTTCGCGAACTCACATGCCCTAAATACTTACGTCTATTACGCCTACCAGAAACGAACGCCTCGGTAGCCCGGGACACGGACCAACAAGAAACGCCACAGGTCTAAGAAATAGGACTATAGAAGTCGCGGTGAATGGGGATAGGGGGGTTGTATGGTTTTCTTTTTCCTTTCTTTTCTTTTATCTGTTTGATCTTATCCATACGCTAATTGCATGGGGCTAAGTGTTGCCCATGACAAAGCATATATCTCAATGCAATATTGTTTGTCTGTTTATAAATCTCAATAAAAAAGTTTTAAACCTAATCTTGTTTATGTGGTTATTATTACACTGAGCACCTTGAAAGCCATTACACTCAGTTAGAGCAGAGAAGGAGAACAAATAAAACAAAGTCAGTTACGACCTTCAATTTTGTAAATGTTTAAAAATGCTGAATAGTTCTCAGCACAGAAAAGGCCAGATTGTTTATGAATCCTGTGCCAAAGACTCAACATCGCTGAACATTGCATCCGCAGGTGACAATCCCTCCAGCACTTTCAATATAATGTCGAGTGAGCAAAGATGGTCATCTATGGTTCCCAAAGCAGCCGTCGGGGAAGAAATCGATGCCTGCATGCCTGGAACCAATGCCTGTACCTCTGGAGCAGAGCTGATTTCCCTTCCAACAGGAGCTGAAGCATCCCTTGGAGGCACTAGAAATGCCGTCATCAACATGGGAATACACTGTGGACAACTGTACGCGTGGGCCTGAAAGGGCTCAAAGAGCACATCTATGTCCGGTGGCACAACCGATGGAAGTGTCAGACACAGATCCAACATGCATCTGAATCCGCAGAAGAGACAGCGGAACACAGGCAGGACATAGTCTAGCCAGACTGGTCTAAAAGACAGGAACCAATGCTCACTCAGCTCTCGAAGCCAAGGCGTAGTCAGGTAGAACACCATACGCTCATGACAACGTCATTCCAGCAGTGTTCTCTCCATGTCTTGAGGAAATGAGACGTCCATTGCGAATCAATAGGATTAAAATCAGGATGCCTGCCACTGATAGCAGGACCAAAGGAAGCCCTCCAAAAATGCTTCCAAGTACGGAGTGTATGAAAGCCAGAATTACTCCAAAGATGGTCTGAAAGGTGGTAAAGAGACCTGATCCAAGGCTCTTAAATAAGTGTACGATCCCACTCGTATCAGACATGTTAAAGATACGATGAACCATTTCTCCGAAATGGATCGGGAAGTTCGTATGGACCAGGGCATGTATCTCTGCTGAAGACCTTGCAGCCTGGAGATCAAAAGTCTCACGGGCTGAAGTTAAGGCCACATTTTGTTGAAACAACATGGCTTTCAGTCTGCTCATCGATTCAAACGTTACACTGGAAACATTCAATGAAGGCCGCAGTGGTGCCTCTCTAACTAGGCGAGCCGGGGGAAACAATAATTGCTTACAAATAATAACCTTGGAGTTTACTGTGACAAGATACACAATGCCTGGTGCCATCTCACAACATTCTTATCATTCAGCATTAAATAACTTCCATTTGAGAGTAACTCAAAAACTGGATGAATCATTGCAGCTGGGGAGCCTTTCAAGTAGCAAGATAAGTTCGCTATTGAAGCATTACATGCTCCGTGAAGCGAGACCTCCTTACACACTAAAGACCCACTTAAAGCCTTCTCTCAGTCTGTACCACTCAAGAAAACTTCAGTGTCCTTATTTCTACACCTATATATGTACTGAAACTCCCAGGTTTCCTGTATGTACCCTTCACCCAACGGTTCATATCTGCCTACCTGGAGGTATTTCAGGCAGTATTGGAACTGGAATGCCGTGATTGGCAGTGTGATATAGCCATGAATTAACCATTCAGTAGATGGTCACCCTGCTACTGTAAAAAGTAACTTCTCTAATTTTTCAATGAGCAGCATGGTGCACTTTGCATCTTTGCGTGCCATGGTCACTTGTCTGTCGGTCAGATTATAAGCTGAAAACAGATTTGTGCCATTAATGTACCGCCATGGTACGTTGCCAGAATGCAATGATTGTAGCGTCCAGCTTAAAAGCATAATGGAGTGCAATTGAGGTTGCCCGTATTGTAAAATAGACAAATCTTGTTTCATTATGTAAATTGCTGAGGACACAATGTTGCCCAGTGAATAAATATGTGATGAAAGTGTGGTCATTCCATTGTCTACCACAGCTAAAGCTTTTTCTTGGGTAATTCTATCAATCTCATGCAGTTTCTCAGCAGCATCCTGTTGGGAGACTTTCCATAGTTCATTGTAGATGGCATATAAGAAGCATTTTTTACGCGGTTTCTTGGGACCTAGCAAGAAATCCCTAAGATCCATGTTGTCTGATAGAAGGGACAAGTGTTGTTTCACCTGTAAAAGTGTTGAGGTTTTTAGCCATTCTAGGCATAACTTCCAACCTTATAAGAAGTCACTATCCCTGGGTCATCTGTGTGTACATAGCGTGGGTCTGGCCTATGGATACTAAACCCTCCGGTGGTGCCCTTGAATCTTGACTGACACCTATTCGTGCCGATAGGCCAAATCAACCAACCCTTCCAATTGGGAGCTGATGAGTTGTGTGTACCATTCTGTATCATTGCACCCAGCATCTCCTCACTTATTAGTGTGTCATTTAATATACCTTCAATAGGTGTGGGCAAGGGGATGCGTGGTGTTTTCAGGTCTTTTATTTTCGTAAACCCGTAGCAGGTAGTCTGTTGCACTGTTCCATTCAGGAAAATTATCTGTAATGGTGTGAGGCAAGCTCTAAATAAAGCCTCTGTTCCCTGAACCTGCCAATCTTTCATCCCCCAGATGGAGTTTGTGTCTATTGTGTCCCTCCAATAGTTGAAACCTTGTATAGACAATTGGGAGATAAAAGATGCTGAATATATAAGCTTGGTGTTTGTCAGCATCATTTTCTATACAGTTGCATTCATTTGCACAAGCTTATAATAGTATGACGTTGGGTCTGATGTATTAAACCCTGAAATGTATGCAAATTTCTGTGCGAATGTGGCAGAACTACCTTTCGGTGGTGTCGGACAATGTTCCCATTGATGGTAAGTGTTAACAGTGCGTGGGACACTCGGTTTAAGCAAAAAGTGATGACCATAATGGTGGTAACAATACATACTGTCGAAGTCAGGTTTATCTTCATACAATTCCCTGTAACAAAATGAGGCAGATTGTTCTAGATCTGAGAGCATAGTATTTACAGTTTCAATGTCCCAATCATCAGAGAGTGTACTCGGGGTGATGAAATCATTCAATGAAATTTTAAATACATATGGAATTTCCAAATGTTCAGTAGGACCAAATACATCATATGAAACCCTATCCCAAATGATACCATCAGGTACTGGAACTGCTGTAATGTTCTCTAGGGACAGGTCTCTCTGTTCACAGTCTGATGACGTATGTGGTTTCAGGACCTACTTCACAGATTGCACTGCAGAACTTTGTGGCAGATAATGTCCATTCAATAGTTGGAAAAAGACAGTTACTATACCAATCCAAATTAACAGGAACAGGTCCCTAATGCAAACCAAAGATGCAACCAAGGGGACACAAAGTAAGTCTTTTTCAGCTAGAGATAGAATTGTCCGAATTTTTCTTTTTGGGAAATGGGTGGCGTTTGCTCAGGTTTACTTGGATCTGAAGAAAAGTCATTGAAGCTGATGAAGTAGCTAGACACAGTTTGATCTATCTTTGGGAGCTCAGCAGTGTTTGTAGAACTGGCAGTTGCTTCTTGTGAAGGCACATTGATGTAAATTTCATTATTGGGCCACCTGGTGTAATTCGTACTTTGTTATTTGCTACTGCAGCTTCTTGCGCAGAGGAGTCTTGAAACGTTATTAGTCTTTCCATCTGAACTTCCTCTATAGTAGCAAGAGGAGATCTGTGGCTACCCAGGATTCCACGCGGCCTACTGTTGAGGATCGGCCACATAGTGTGTTTTGATCAGAACAATGGAGACGAATCTTCTTTCTTTTTTGCCGGCAAGAGGCGGAAGAAGTACTGTTCTTGTTCCTTGAACCGCCAGGACAGGTACAGGTGTTCTATAGGATGGCCCAAACTCTTTCTTGTCCATGATCGTTTCTCTGACCAGGTCCCCAATCTTTGGGACCCAGGCAGGTCTTGGCAGAACCGGTTTCACTTCCCTAGTGGCAGTGCGTTTTACTTGGACGTTGCTTTGTAATGCCTGGAATTCATTGAGTTTCTGTAAAATAGCCAAACGATCATTCAATTCAAATGGTTTTACTTCCGCCACTGTGCTGGCACCATCGAGGTCAGGTACCCACATTCTTATCCCAAACAGGATCTCATAGGGGGTACGTCCTCCAAAGGATTTTCTTGGCATCTTGTTTAGTGCCCCCTGGACCCCATATAGGTGATTGACCTAATTACTACCTGCATCTAATACCCCTGCTGTTAAGTATTGCTTTAGGTCCCGGTTTTTCCTCTCCACCACCGAATTTCCCTCAGGATGGTAGGGGGAGGAGTACCGCAAGGCCATGCCCTTACCTTCAATGGCTTCCTTGTAAGCCCGTGAGCTAAACACAGGGCCATGGTTGGAATGTGACGTGCCAATTGCGCATGTCCCGATGAAGACTTGCAAATCCTTTATAACAGTTTGAGCGTCAGCCGAACACTGAGGCCAAACCCATAGAAATCTAGAGCATGAATCCACTGCCACCAAGATGTACTTGTAGGCCCCGTCCGAATTTAAGAGGCCGCAGTGGTCCAAATAGACACATGCAAGAGGTCTGTCTGAAATGAGTAATGGTGTTTGCGTTGGCCGTGCTACGGTTGAACCTTTCATCTGCTGGCAGATGTCGCACTTCAGGACATAACCCTTAGTTTGTTTAGACAAACCTGGCCACCAGAATCGCCGCTTCAGTAATGAAATTGTAGCAGTGACTCCTGCGTGTGCTGAGCCCAGACCCTCGTGTGCAGCTAGAAATAAATCTAATCTGCGATCCATGTTTGGTATACCTTTATCCCCCACTCCTGGAATTTGAGCATACAGTGTGTTTTGTGCATCTAACTTATAGGAATATTTGAGCTGAAAGCCCTTCGGTACGGCAGAGCCGTTCTTTGAGGCATTGACAGCTATCGGTATGTCTCCGTCTATGCTCGTGCTAGAATGAGTGATTGCAGCAACTGCAGCAGTTCACACTGTCGCCTTGTCGGCTTCATCAGCCAGTGAATTCCTTTCAATGTGTATGCCAAAACGTTGATGAAGCAAGGTGTGAATAACTTGAGCCCGTGGAAGGCATGCTTTCAGCTTTGCCACTTGTTCCCATAACAATTTATGTTTAATTGTGCAACCCTTGGAATCTCTAAACCCATTCTGGCCCCAGTAATGAAGATATTCATTATAGGACTGCACTCAGTAAAATGAATCGCACACTATCAGTGTGGGGAATTCCAGATCCGTATATTGTAGTGCTACTATCAAGGCTTTCAGCTCTGCCAGCTGTGCTGTCCAGTCTCCTAGAGATTGTGTAGTTGTATTGCTGGGATGGAACTTACCGTCCCGCATACGTCCCTTCACTATAGCTCATGTTGCGCTATACTGTTGTTTAATTCCTATGGCAGTCTGAGCAGAACAGTCAGTATAAATGATGTATCATATTTCTCTAGAGGCAAGATTTCTTTCAGGAGAGGGTATTCTTGTTCATACTGCAGGAACGCTTGTGTTTTCAGTATAGAATCATATTTGTAATCTACGTCTGTTGCAGTGAGAGAATAAGCCCATTGTATCCATCGCGGATGCAGTGCTTTTGCATTTCGAATGCTCGCTTTGGTAACAGCTTCTAAAGTTGGTACCAGGGTAACAGGTATTATGCTTTTCCCCTGTGCTAGTACTCTTTATCTCACTACAGCAGTCTGTACTGCTGTCAGGATTCTTTCTGTGGCTGCGAATCACATTTCAGCATTTGTATATAAATGTGATTTGTATGCAATTGGGACTGTCTCGCCTTCATTGAAAGTGAAGTATGTATATCCTGATAAAACCGGGACCACCCGGATCACCAAGTTGGTAGTATTCACACATCTGTGTAAGTATTTTGATGCTATCATGTCATCCTGAACTGAACGTAATATGTCTGTATGTTCATGTGTCCACTGATGTGCTGTGAAATCAGGTCTGATTAAGTCGTAGAAAGCTTTTACTCTTTCTGCGTAATCCAGAATGTATGTTCTGTCAAAATATAGAAATCCTAATATCGATTGCAAAACTTTTAGAGTCTTTGGGGGTTGGAACAGTGCACACTTTTCTAAAACGTTGGCTGCCAGGCTCTTGCCTTCACTTGATAGCTCATATCCCAAAAACAGGACTTTGAGATGGGCAATTTTAGATTTTTTTTAAATTACATTTGTAGCCCAAATTGGCGAAACCCACAATTATGTTGTTCACCCTGCTCAAGTGTTCAAGTAATTCATAGTCCGTCAGATAGATATCATCTACATAGGACACTGCCTCCTCGTCGCAAGTTTGTAATAATTCTGACACTCTTGCTGAGAATAGCCCCGGGCTGTTCTTATACCCTTGGGACAAACAACAAGAATTTCGCTGAGTGCCTAGGGCAGAGAATGCTGTCAAATATCTGCTCTCTGGAGCTATATTTTGGCAGGAGAATCCATTCGAGATATCTAATGTCGTTTTGTATTTTTTCCGCACAATGTTATTAATTAATGCTGCACTATGTGCGTTTTGAACTGCAAATGTTCTCGTGCATGTGTTTAAATGTCGGTAATCTAAAACTAGATGATATGTGTTGTCAGGTTTCATTACGGAAAACAAAGGATTGTTCATTGGGGAGGTTCAAGTCTTAATCACACCTTGGTATTCAAGTTGGTCTAGGATTTCACTGACCTGTCTTTTTGCATAATTTTTAATAGGGTACTGTCTTTTAGGATTTGGAGTAGATTTTAATGGTATTTCATGGTGAGCAGACTCCACGTCCCACCCTACATGGTTGTGGTATAATGCCAGAGCTAGCGCTAGCACCCACTCCTGCGCGTATAAATGTTTTAAAGATTCTGGAACGAGGTCGGAGAAAGCAGGCAAAATGACGCTTTCCCCTTTTGGGCAATCCATCACAAACTCTGGCGGCCAATCTTTTTCTGCTAGCAGTATGACATATCCATATGTTAAGTTCTCCCAAAAGAGACCTTTAACTTTTCTTGAGATATCCCCCTCTATTTGGAGTGTAATTCATGTAATCTATGTGGGACACTAACTCTTGTATCAGGTGTTTCCACTGTGATATGTTCATTTAATACTGCTGTCACCAGAAAATTATTCAGGGTCTGGCGAGCTATTGTTACTTCTGCCACGCTGTCTAGCATAGTCAGAGCCCATTACCCGTTCAGAAGCTGATTCCTCAGCAACCTGGGCATGTCTAATTTTCAAGCCAGCTACTTTTTTCTTTTTGAATTGAGGTTTTGCTTTAGGATGCTCTTCCTGTTTGATAATGTAATCTGAATTACGATGTGTTTCCCTTTTTGTCTTTGGCCGATCTTCTGTCTTTTGTTCTGATCGCCCGTCTCTTTCCGAGCATTTTGATGAACCCTGGAAGGAACAAAAGGAACATGTATCAGTGTCCTGTTACCTGTCAGGTTTCCTAATGTTATCACGATTCCTAAGGTTGTACCTTTTTGCAGAGGAATCCCGTTGGGGAGACTCACCCCTTGATTGTCAATTCTTTTCTGAATTGTTATTTTTAGAGTTTTTATTTTCCCATTTCTTTTTAGAAGAAGAGGGTGCTTGCTAAGTTGTCCTTGTCAGGACTACCCGCCATTTGTGGCTTCCCTGGTTTTGCTCCCAAGCTATCTCTACCTAATGCGGCATAGGTTTCTTCGATAGTTTTTGGTAATTCCCGCTCCTTATTTAAAGGAGCTAATTCCCTTAGGCGGTGGTGTATAGCCACTGCTACTGCCTCCCCTTTTATGTTGCTCAGCATGATTGCAGAGACTTGGGCAAAGTTACCCATCAGTTTCATTCCCAAGTCCAGGGCAGGACCTGCCCCATACTCATTCTGTATCTGCTTCAATACCTCTGGATCGACTGCTATGAAAGGGGTACCATGTATTCTGATGTATACGGCAGCAAAGATTATTCCCCAAGTGGTACAATCCTCAATCGAGGGAACCATCCCCATTGGCAAGCAAATGGTTAGCATTCTATGTTTTTCCTGTGGACCAGTATGGGGAAATACTGCTTCCAGTTGTGCTATTTTTTGTGCTATCCAAAATGGAATTTGGTCCTGTTTGGAGGGTATTGTTCCCATCACTGATTTTAGTGTTTTGTGGGTTAATTGTAGGTGTGGTCTGATGAGGACCAACTGGAGCATTTCTCGCAGGTTGAACTGTTAATGTTCGCATGACGAACTGGACAATGTGTCTGTATAGCCGGACTATGTCTTTGTATATTGTACAGACTTCATCCACTGGTAGTGTATCTATCTCTGGATGTGGAGTGTATGTCGCTAAGACCGGCCAGGTCTCTCCTTCTATGCTGAGTGGACCGAGTCTTACGACAGTTGTTGTGTGTGGGAGGGCGCCTTAAAACAGTTTCTGTGTTGCTGATAAGTGAACGGGACTTCAATCTCTTTGTATGGAATGTATTCTTCCAGTGGTTCAACTACAATGTATGTGTGGAACAATTTAGTCTGTGGATCTGCAGGTGGGAACTGAACCCAAGAATAGAATACTTCTGATCCGAACACCTCATGTACCTCAGTCACGAAGGTAACACAGCCACCTGTTGCGGGCATGCCGTGTTCTATCAACCTAATAATGACTGCATTTCTACAGTTCTCTGTAATTTGAGAGCATTTGCAAATTCTTCTTCCCCGTGCATGAGCCAACACTCGTGGACACAGTCATTTTAAAAGGAGAAGAGAGGAAAAAGAGAAAAGTTAAGAACTAGGGTTTTGCACAATGTGGGAACCTTTTAGCCTTACAATCTTGTTTAAACCTTCAGCCAATACACAAGGTATATCTTCTCAGCTGAGGCGGATTTCCCTTCCCACTTCAGACATCTCTGAAGAAGTGTGAGTAGGGATTTCTGAGAAAGCACGACTGAACTACTTAGATTTTAACTGTGAATATAAGAACCAAAAGGCGACGCAATGTCGTGTAGTTCCTAGGAATCCCCAGGACCTGCGCGTTTTGGATGACCTAAACTGAGGGCTTGGTGTCCAAACCACTTCCAGATACCCCCACAGGATATGTCAGCCGTTAGACAAGCTAGTTCTACAGTGCCACTACCACCCCCGTATCTCACAGTGGTGTAGGTAATTTCTGGCAACCACTGAACATGACAGCCCTTATTCCTCAGGAATCATGGAAAACAGTACAGTACTTTTCACTCAGTCACTCGTGCTCACTTATTCTCAGAAAATACACATGATGGCGATTAGGACGTTTCAATAAGTATTTATTGGTCCAGCGTCAGACTTGTGTAAAAAATATTTGCTGCAACAATTAGGAGACAAAAGCATTCGAAAGAGATTGCAAGTACCAATATAGTAAATAGTAGATACATTTCTACTATAGTGCTAATAAGATGAACATAAGCAGTTCAGATGAAAACAGTAGCACTTGCATATTCCTAAAATGCGTGCCCTAAGTAATTTGCCTAAATGTACCTAGCATAGGTCTGTATGTGTAGCATATATATGCGTATATGCATATATAAATATATTTTTGTCCATGTAATGGATTTCATATGCACACAACCACTGGAGGTTTGAAAATGGGCATGACATTGAACTACAAGTTCCGGCGTGCATTGCAACTGAATCTATTAAGAATGGCACACCGGAGGCCTTTAAAATTGATTGAAGCACGCAGGGAACTGTGGGAGCCTGGAAATGGTGCTATTGAAACTGCCTCTGATGAAAGAGCGTGAACGCTCTGAAACGCGTTAGGCTATGGACTTTCAAAGCGGAGCTGAAACCCTGTTCTTGTGAAAATAAAAGACCTTGGGGCCGATTCCGATCTCGGTCGGAGGCGCACCCAATACCATTCGGTCGGGAAAAAAGCCATGCGAAAGCCTGTTTCCCGACCGATCCGTACAGCACACCGAACGAGCAAGTACGATGCGCACAACAGCAAAAATCCCGGCCGAGCCGTACTCACCCAAACCAGGTCCTGTTCTCCGACCGAGGCGAATCCGGAAACGCCGAATCGAGTCGCACGGAAGGGAAAATGCAGCCCCGTCCGGCCGGACAAGTACGATGCGCTTTCCGTACGCGCCGAACCCGTCGCTACGCACGGCACGTCAAAGCATCCGGGAGAGGCGCACATAAGCTCCGAATCGCGCCACAACACGATCCACGGCTACGAGACGAACACAGCACCGACGAGGACGACGCGAAGCGACGAGGACGAAGCCAAGCGACGAGGACGACGCGAAGCAACGAGAAGGACGAACGACACGAACCAACCATGAATCCCTTCGTCCCGATCATACCAATATTCTACATCTACTACCGGAACAGGCACGGACGCGTACGGCGCAGAAGGTAAGTCAGACACCAACCACAAAACACATACAACACGTACACGACACATCACACACATACACTGGGAATCTGAATATACTTACACCAGCAACAGCAGCACCATAGGGGCGGGATGCCCATCACCAATGCCACATATGCACACAGGGGCCTGAATGCGCGCCACCACCCCAACCCAGGGGGGCTGGATGCCAACCACCACAACCACCCTTAGCCAGGGGGTGCCAGATGCCCACCACCACTACCACCCTTAGCCAGGGGGCAGGATGCCTACCACTACTACCACCCTCACCCAGGGCGGGCAGGATGCCCACCACTACCACCCTCACCCAGGGGGCAGGATGCCCACCACTACTACCACCCTTAGCCAGGGGGGCAGGATGCCCACCACTACTACCACCCTTAGCCAGGGGGGCTGGATGCCTACCACTACTACCACCCTCAGCCAGGGGGGCTGGATGCCTACCACTACTACCACCCTCAGCCAGGGGGTGCAGGATGCCCACCACTACTACCACCCTTAGCCAGGGGGCTGGATGCCTACCACTACTACCACCCTCACCCAGGGCGGGCTGGATGCCTACCACTACTACCACCCTTAGCCAGGGGGGGCAGGATGCCTACCACTACTACCACCCTTAGCCAGGGGGGCAGGATGCCCACCACTACTACCACCCCCACCCAGGGGGCAGGATGCCTACCACTACTACCACCCTCAGCCAGGGGGGCAGGATGCCTACCACTACTACCACCCTCACCCAGGGGGGCAGGATGCCCACCACTACTACCACCCTTAGCCAGGGGGCAGGATGCCCACCACTACTACCACCCTTAGCCAGGGGGGCTGGATGCCTACCACCACCCTTAGCCAGGGGGGCTGGATGCCTACCACTACTACCACCCCCACCCAGGGGGGCAGGATGCCCACCACTACTACCACCCTCAGCCAGGGGGGCAGGATGCCCACCACTACTACCACCCTCACCCAGGGGGGCAGGATGCCCACCACTACTACCACCCTTAGCCAGGGGGGCAGGATGCCCACCACTACTACCACCCTCACCCAGGGGGCAGGATGCCTACCACTACTACCACCCTCACCCAGGGGGGCAGGATGCCCACCACTACTACCACCCTTAGCCAGGGGGGCAGGATGCCCACCACTACTACCACCCTCACCCAGGGGGCAGGATGCCCACCACTACTACCACCCTTAGCCAGGGGGGCAGGATGCCCACCACTACTACCACCCTTAGCCAGGGGGCTGGATGCCTACCACTACTACCACCCTCACCCAGGGGGGCAGGATGCCCACCACTACTACCACCCTCACCCAGGGGGGCAGGATGCCCACCACTACTACCACCCTTAGCCAGGGGGGCAGGATGCCCACCACTACTACCACCCTTAGCCAGGGGGCAGGATGCCTACCACTACTACCACCCTCACCCAGGGGGGCAGGATGCCCACCACTACTACCACCCTCAGCCAGGGGGCAGGATGCCCACCACTACTACCACCCTCACCCAGGGGGCAGGATGCCCACCACTACTACCACCCTTAGCCAGGGGGCAGGATGCCTACCACTACTACCACCCTCAACCAGGGGGGCAGGATGCCCACCACTACTACCACCCTCACCCAGGGGGGCAGGATGCCCACCACTACTACCACCCTTAGCCAGGGGGGCTGGATGCCTACCACCACCCCTTAGCCAGGGGGGCTGGATGCCTACCACTACTACCACCCTCAACCAGGGGGGCAGGATGCCTACCACTACTACCACCCTCACCCAGGGGGCAGGATGCCCACCACTACTACCACCCTTAGCCAGGGGGTGCCAGATGCCCACCACCACTACCACCCTTAGCCAGGGGGGCTGGATGCCTACCACTACTACCACCCTCACCCAGGGCGGGCTGGATGCCTACCACCACCCTTAGCCAGGGGGGGCTGGATGCCTACCACTACTACCACCCCCACCCAGGGGGGCAGGATGCCTACCACTACTACCACCCTCACCCAGGGGGGCAGGATGCCCACCACTACTACCACCCCCACCCAGGGGGCAGGATGCCTACCACTACTACCACCCTCACCCAGGGGGGGCAGGATGCCCACCACTACTACCACCCTCACCCAGGGGGGCAGGATGCCCACCACTACTACCACCCTTAGCCAGGGGGGCTGGATGCCTACCACTACTACCACCCTTAGCCAGGGGGGGCTGGATGCCTACCACTACTACCACCCTCAACCAGGGGGGCAGGATGCCTACCACTACTACCACCCTCACCCAGGGGGGCAGGATGCCCACCACTACTACCACCCTTAGCCAGGGGGGCTGGATGCCTACCACTACTACCACCCCCACTCATAGGATGGACAATGCATGACACAACAAGCACACCACAACCTAGGGAATGCAAGATTAAGACATCCCCCCACCACCATGACAAGCGTGTGAGCAGGCTGTGTCAAATGCCTACAACACCGAACATGACATTGAACATACAATGTGACCCCCTAGCACATGTGCCACACATATATGTGTGTGGCACCCACAATGCAAGCAGCCCATGACCATTGTGGCAATGGGGCCTAAACCCCCATCATCACAGTGACCAAAAGGCAAGTGTGGGGTCCATAGCTGAAGCACATTTTGACCATTGTGGCAATGGGGTCTAAACCCCCATCATCACAGTGACCAAAAGGCAAGTGTGGGGTCCATAGCTGAAGCACATTTTGACCATTGTGGCAATGGGGTCTAAACCCCCATCATCACAGTGACCAAAAGGTAAGTGTGGGGTCCATAGCTGAAGCACAGTTTGACCATTGTGGCAATGGGGTCTAAACCCCCATCATCACAGTGACCAAAAGGCAAGTGTGGGGTCCATAGCTGAAGCACATTTTGACCATTGTGGCAATGGGGTCTACACCCTCATCATCACAGTGACCAAAAGGTAATTGTTGACAAAGAAAGAGCTGCAACTGCCAAACTGCATGGATCATTCCTGGTCACAGAACCAAAAACTCATCTGTGGCAAAGTAGTGTATGTGTCCCATTGCAACATAAATTGGGGGAGCCAAATACTGCAGTGCAAATGAAACATTCCTTTGGCCATGTGCAGACAAACAACACCCATGGTGGCTGAGACCGTCAACAGTCATCAATGACACAATGACAGAAGTGACCATCAGAATGCAGAACCACATATTTGCACCAATGGGCACACAAATGCAGATACCCTGTGGAGACAGCAGATGTGAGGTGAACAGATACCATACCATGGCAGCAATGGGACACACAAACCATGATCACTGTGCTGACCGATGACCTAGGAGTCCCAGGGACAGCAGGGGAAACACACCAAACAACATACAGCCAATGGCACACCCAAGATATGCCAATGCAGTGGTGCAGATGCACAAACACAAACAGGCAGACCAACACTGTCATCATACACAGCAGGTGAGGGGTGGGGGTGCCATTGTCCCCAGGCAACAACACAACACATGAGGAGAGCTGAATACCAATCATACAGATGTGCATACACTGCCACACTAAGGTAACTCATGGATCCAAATCCCCTATGTGGGCAAGCAGGCATTGACAGGTGAGAGGGAGCACAAAACACACATGTCACACAGGCACGTAGGAACAACAACTGACACAGCAAGTCACAGACACACCACAGCACCACCCCCAGGGCCCCCACAATGTGGTGACCCTGGGCTGAAGAAAAATACCACTGTGATGACAAAGCTAAATGTCGTTCACACTGTGAACCACAGTCAGGTGTCCTGAGCAACTAACTACCATCACACCTACACAAGCACAAATCAATCAGCATGGCCAGTAAGCCAAGGCCAACATGGAGGCAGGGGACTAGCCGGGCAACAACTCTCATCTGCACACACTCAACACCACACCCCTCGACCTCCAACAATGTGCAGCAGTGAAGTACACATGCACTGGTGACATTGCACATGCACCCATTACTATTCCAGGGTGGTGGGTGGGAACCAAGGTGTAGAAACACATCACACATGGACACTCAACAAGACTCCTGAATGTCTGACACACTGCACACTACGCTGTACATGGACATGACGGCAATACCACACCGACCAATGGGATCCCAGCCACAGTCACACACCAATGAAGAAGCCAAGGTCACCCACAAAGAACACACATAGACAACAACCAACATTGCAGCCCGGACCCTAAGGAGTGCCAGCAGTCACACACACAACGTGTCACAATCACTGAAAGATAACACAAACTGGAAATCACATGACAGGGGCAAACAACAAGTGCCAAAGGGAAACCTGACTGTGACCCATCTGCGTCAGCACACAAACTCTGCCCTGACAGCAAACACACCTATGGGTGACACCCTGATGACCAGTAATGTGCCATGCACCCACATCACAGAGAACACAGGGAGAAGACTTTGGGGGAACATAGCTCAAGTCAGCAAGCATCACAAACAGGTACAACACTAGGGATCACAGCATGCGCAGATGAATGGAAGTGAACACACAGACATGCACATACAACACACACCTTGGGCGCAGGCAATGTCACACGTGTACACACTGCCATGAGGGGACTCCACTCCTGTGTGAGGAAAGCTGTGCCATATGTTGCCTCAGTAGGGCCCCATCATGTCAGCTGAGCACTTGGTCACACAATCAACAATTAGCACCAAATGAGGGCTCCCATCACATCAGCCTGGTCATGGATGTGCCAACGGAATCATCAGCACAGATCCAACACACTTGTATAGCAATGTTGCACTGACTACACGGATGAGTCCCTCCCCATTGATGCCCAAACCTGCATGTCCACTGGAGATGGCAACACGGTCAGGGAAGTAGACAAATGCAACGATGGCAGGCACAACAGATGTGCAGGGGTGGAAGCCACAGATATGAAATTGCCAATGTAAGTAGGAAACCCATTGCCAAATACTGAACACATGACACCCTCAGATGCTGCTATTGATGACATGGATACACCACATGATAGGACACATTCCCCCTGGACCACATGGGTTCCTGCACAGTAACACTTCATAATCATGAGACCAGATATCACCATCACTGCAGCAAGGGCATGGTTAGCTGCACCAACAACATGTACATCTGAAGCATGAGCACTAGAGAAAAGAAAGTTGCTTTATTCAGCATATGTGTTGAGGCCAAACGAAGTCCTGAAAAAAGAGCAAAGGCCAATGGCCAGTCCATTGTCAAAGTTCAAACAGGGTGACACTGGCAGATGTCACCCTACGCATGCCTGCACAATACCAGGGACAATCCACTAGGAGGGGCAACCGGGGGGCAGGCCAGGCACCGCAGGGACAGGATCAGGGCTCACCAGGGGGAGTCAGGGAAGGGGTGGTGGGTGCTGGAGAGCCACTGACAACTGCAGTGGAGGTGTCTGACATGGTGTGTGCCGGCACAACTGGGGGGCATGACACAGATGTCGTGGGTGCCGGCACAACTGCAGTGGACCCTGCAGATGGGGTGGACAGGTCCGCCACTGCAGTGCCCAAGTCAGACAGGGCGGTAGTGGACTCCACTGCAGTGCCTACCTCCAGGGGAGGAGAATGGGGAACAGGCAAGGTGGGTTGGACAGAGGGGGGACACCCTCACCACATCAGTGGCACAGACAAGCGCAGCGGGGGGTGTGGTGCTGGGAGAGCAAGTGGCAGGGGGAGAAGGCCGGAGCATCTTGGGGATGGTATATCTGTGGGTGGGGGAACCTGGGGCAGGGTGTGGTGGGGGCACCTGTGCAGTGGGGGCCTGAGGGATGGAGGACGGAGACCTTGTGCCTGAGCTGCAGGGCGGTGGCGGGGTCTTGCTCTTAGCACTCCGGGGGACTTGCGGGTGGGGGCCTCAGTCCGTCTGCGCCTGGGGGAGGGTGTCCGGGGGCGAGGGGCACTCTGCTCCGTGTGGGTGGGCTTCCTCTTCCCCCGGGATGCTGGAGCAGCTTCATCGGTGGGGAAGAGGCCGAGGTCACAGAGGAAGAGCTGCTGTGACTTTGGGGTTGCAGGTGAGGCAAGGGAGGGTGCTTTGGAGGGAGAGGGAACTGAGGACTGCGCAGTGCATGTGGATGCGTGTGTGTGTTCCAGGGCCCCATCCCCTGTGAGTCTGGCTTCAGTCCCCTGAATGTGCTTGCGTGTGCGTTTTGTCATTGGCGTGTGTGTCAGTGTGCTGGATGTGTGTGTGCTGGGTGTGTGCCAGTGTGTGTGTGCCTGGGATGGGTAAGGTGCTGGGGAGTGTGGATGGAGCAGAGGCAGGAGGGGTGAGGGACCGTTTGAGGAGGGACACTGCTGCCGTCAGGGAGGAGTCCATGGACCTATTGCCCCTCTGTAGGTCAGACATGCCCGATGAGATGCCCTCCATGAACGACACCAGCTGAGTCAACAGCGCGGTGTGCGCATGGAGGACACTCAGCATGGCTGTCTGCCCTACATGGAGCTGGCGAAGGAGGTACACAGACTCCTCACTCAGGGCAGCAGGGGACACAGGGGCAGGGGGTGCGGTGCCTGGCCCAAAGGAGACACGCTCCCGGACATGGGAGCCTCCACGGACCTGGGGAATGGGAGCCGATGGGAGGGCGGTGGTGGTGCTGGTGGTGGCGGGGACAGCAACACTAGCTGGGGTGTGGTGGCTGCTGACACCCGCCTCCACAAGGGAGTCATCCTCCGAGTTGCTCTGGTCCTCAGCTGAGGTGGATGCTGCTGAGGACTCCTCGGTGTGGCTCCCCTCGCCCTCCGTGCCACTGGGTCCCTCCGACCACTCCTCGGCTGCTGACCCAGTCTGGCTCTCCGGCTCCTCCTGGTCCGTGGAGCTGTCCCCTTCCGTGGCCGTGGATGTATCTGCAAACAATGGGGAAACAGACAGACATCAGTCACCTGCACATAACGCACACACCACTGTGAGCACAGCACATCACAGAGCAAGCCCTGGCATCATTAGTTGTACATTGCTAAAAGTGCACTAATTGAACAGGAGAAGTCAATTGTCAGTCTGATGCCAAGCATGGCACTCACATCCCACATGGCCTTGCACCCATCTGTCTGGTGTCTGTTGGATTGCAACACCCCAGTGTTGACACATGCACCAAGTACACAGTAGTTGGACAGTGCAGAGAACACGGTGTGGACACATCACAGCTCTTGCCACTGAGTCAGTACAGGTTTACGGATGTAAGGGATGCCCAGAGTCAAATAGGAAATGCATGTGATGCATACCAGCGACAGACACCATGATGCACCCATGTCCTGATAGCCAGCGCCACTATGGTGTGCATGTAGCACATGTCACTCCCCTGCAGGATCACCAATCAGTAGACACATGCCATGGCGGAGGCATGACTGCAAAGTCATACATCACTGTCTCAGTGATGTATGACTTTGCAGCCAGACAACAACACTCTGCACTGTGTCACAATAGTAGGTCATGGGGAATGCAAGTCCTGGAGCTGCACAAGTGCACATGTACATCCCCCCACAACACATCCTCTTAACCCTCATCTGTCCAGGTCATACCTATTGGACATATGGGAGACCTGTGACACTACCCTCTGAACCTGAGCCCCTCACACTCTGCTGTGCATGGGGAACAGCTGCCTGAACTTCACATTTACATGCCCCAGTCTGCATGGGCAGCTGATCAGACACCTATGTGTCACACAAGTATCGTCTCCTATGGTCACATCTCCAGTGGCATGCTGAGCCCCTACCAAGAAACTCCACAGCAGTCCTGGCGACTAATCCACAGCACACTGACACAGAGGCAGACACCTGAGGGGCAAATCACTGTGCACAATGTGTCCTCTGATACACGGGAGTGGGAGTACAGAGTGTATTGTATGGCCTGGAGTAGGCATGACTGTCCAGCCCCACATGAATGAGGGATGAGCCCTGGACTGTAGGCAGCTGGCTAAGTATGTGTGACACACGTCATATACATACTCCTGGGGCCCAAACATTGTTCCCACCCGCAGCATGGGTGTGTGCCAGGTACCCCAGCCACATGTGGTGGATCAGCTCAGCAATTGGACCACAGATCAAAGTAACACGCTGAATACATGTCAGAATACAGGCATTGTGTAAGCAATGGACCCACCCATGATGCCCACCACAGAGTCAGGGAAACAGATGCTGTCTCCCACCTTGAGTCAAGCAAACTGCAAGGACACAGTCCTAAGTGACAGAATTCCCTGCATGTAAGGGCCACACCTGGGTATCAGATGAGGAGTGGGCAGTGCACAATAGAGGGACATGGCTCCTGGACAACATGACTGCTGTACTGTGGCAGTTCAACCTGGCCCGAGGAGGGCACATAACATGTTAGACAGAGTACACAGTGCAGTCTTTGACTCACCCCCTCCTTGCTGCTCTCTGGCCTTCAGCTGCCCATCCAGGTCTGGAAAGACCACCGCCAGGATCCTGAGCATGTGGGGGGTCAGGGTCCGTGTTCCGCCCCTCCTGCGAGGAGGCGACAGCTTCAGCTGGACCCGTGCAATCCTCCGGGTCCAGCCCCGAAGGTCCTGCCACCTCTTTTGGCAGTTGCGGATCCGGCGCTTGTAGACCCCCACGGACCGGACAGCCCGGACGATGTCCTTCCAGATCTCATGCTTCCGATGGGCAGAAGCCTGTCAGGATGACAAAGTGATAAGGACATTACTACACATGCAACATATCCGTGCATGACACAGTTGCATATACATGTCGCAATCACAGGGGCACATGGTGTACCCAGGCAGTGCACGGCTGCCCATGGACAGTTTTCCAGAAGTCACTACATGGTATCATAGCATGGGGAGTAAAACCCTGTTCAGAAGCACTGTCACTGCACCATACCTGTCCAGTGCAAGTCACTACACACTATGGGGGTGACAACTACTCAGTGAGCCTGCTAGCCAGTGGTGTGCTGACTCTCAGCCTTGCTAGTCAGACAAAATGCACATTCAGAAAGGCAGTGCACAGAACACTCACCTGCTCCCCTGGTGTCCCATACAGCTTGCTGTACTGTGGAAGTAGGCTGTCCAGCAGGGCCTGGTTCTCTTCAAGGCTGAAGGCTGGGGCTCTCTCCACAGTACGTGCCATTGCAGGGTCCAGAGGGGCAGAGACAGCAGCAGTGCAGTGGCAGATGTCGTCCTGGAGCATGTAGTGCAGGCAAGTGGGCTCTCAGGGGAACATGCAGCAATATATATGTGCTGGAGAGGCAGATACTGTCCCTTGTGTCCAAAGTGATAGGTCCAAGTCGTTTGCATCTTCTGAATCTGGCCAATCCATGGAATAGCAGCACCAAAACACGCCCACAGCATCCTTCAAATCTTCAACTTCATGACATACATGATTTTGCAACATTGTTGTGGGTGACCAACTGATTTTCCAGCAACCGACTCGTTCGAATATTCGAAAACGCGTCCGTTGCCAGGCAAGCCCATTGTCAATGGGTGCGCACCGATCGGTCCATTGCTGTTCAACGCGCACAGGGGTACAACGCGTACCCGCACACATTGAAAGCAATGGGCCGGCCGGAGGCACCGATCGGTCCATTGCTGTTCAACGCGCACAGGGGTACAACGCGTACCCGCACACATTGAATGCAATGGGCCGGCCGGAGGCACCGATCGGTCCATTGCAGTACAACGCGCACAGGGGTACAACGCGTACCCGCACACATTGAATGCAATGGGCCGGCCGGAGGCACCGATCGGTCCATTGCAGTACAACGCGCACAGGGTACAACGCGTACCCGCACACATTGAATGCAATGGGCCGGCCGGAGGCACCGATCGGTCCATTGCTGTTCAACGCGCACAGGGGTACAACGCGTACCCGCACACATTGAATGCAATGGGCCGGCCGGAGGCACCGATCGGTCCATTGCTGTTCAACGCGCACAGGGGTACAACGCGTACCCGCACACATTGAATGCAATGGGCCGGCCGGAGGCACCGATCGGTCCATTGCTGTTCAACGCGCACAGGGGTACAACGCGTACCCGCACACATTGAATGCAATGGGCCGGCCGGAGGCACCGATCGGTCCATTGCTGTTCAACGCGCACAGGGGTACAACGCGTACCCGCACACATTGAATGCAATGGGCCGGCCGGAGGCACCGATCGGTCCATTGCAGTACAACGCATCACTGTACATGTGACTGGCATATGTCAGCATGCCTGTCTCAGATGGACATATGCCAGCCACAGATAGCTCCCAGGGAGTGAGGGGCACACCTACATCACGACAGCCTGTCCAAACCTTATCATAAGGCATGTAAGGCTGCATTTCCTATTGTGTGTATGTTGGTGTACATGTTGTCCTGTGGGTGTCACCTGTGGGCAGCCACCCCCAGGCTGTGCACGTGTTCATGGGGACAGGATCATGGGTGTTACGTGTACGTGACCACTGTGATGTGCAACTGTTCATATCTGTGCATGTGCCATGGTCACATTTCACAGTGGTGTTTGTGTATGTCATGTCACATACCCCGTGAGTCCCATGTGGGACGGTATGTTTGAGCCAGGGTGTCCCAGTGGCACAATAGTGATGGCCCTCCACAGTCTTTGTGCATGTAGTGTTTACAATGTCTCTGATTTCATGTGCACAATGGGAGACAGTCTCCACATCCACGTTGTGTGTGCATGGACTCTGATGTTGTGCGTGTGTGTCACAGACGTCCATGGCTCTCCTGCCATGGCAAGTGTGGCCACTACCTGTGGGGGTCATGTTTGTTTTGTTGTGGTGTACACATGATACTCCAGGTGATGCCAGTGTCCATGTGGCATTACAGGGTCCCTGGGAATGTGCCTGTCGTTGAGCTGTGGTGCCTGGGGCACATCTGTCCTCACATGTCACTGGGGGGGTGACTGTGACACAGCATCATGATATCCAATGGGCCAAACAGGGACAAATTGATGCCACCTGTAGGACCGTGTTGACAGATGTTGGCCATGTATGTACCATAAATGTCGTTCCGGTACTGCACACTTCATGTAGTTGTGCCTCATGATGATGTATGTTGGGATCTTGAGTGTGTTCAATGCCGCATATGTGGGGTGACTGACGATCTTGCTTACTTCTCCTCTGCACTGCAGGGCTCCTGCTGTCCATCGGCCATTCCCAGACCTGGCAACGATGGTGGAACGGGACAGCATCCGACGGTACCGCTTCACCAGGCAGCTGATTGAGGATTTTGCAGTGCAGTTGTCCCCACATTTGCAGCCTGGCCGGCCGTATCCTACAGCGCTGACCCCCAAGGTGAAGGTGATGGCAGCCCTACACTTCTTTGCCACCGGTACCTTCCAACATACTGTGGCGTCTGCTGGTGGGATGTCACAGACCATGTTCAGCCGTGTGCTCCGCGATGTTTTGGCGGCAATGTTGCTCTTCCTGAACCGGTACATCTATTTCCCTAGACTGCGACGACTCACTGACGTGAAGAGTGACTTTTATGCCCTGGGGAGGATGCCGCATGTCATTGGCTCCATTGATGGGACACATGTGGCTTTGGTACCACCACAGGCCCAGGAGCAGGCCTACAGGAACCGCAAGCACTACCACTCGGTCAATGCACTGGTGGTGTGTCTTGCAGACATGACCATCACACACGTGTGTGCCCGTTTCCCTGGTTCAGCACACGATGCCTTTGTGATGAGGAGTAGTCGCATCCCCAGGTTGATGGCACAGATGCAGAACCAGCGTGCCTGGCTTGTCGGTGTGTACTGACTTTGTGCCATTGTGTGTGATCTGATCTGTAGTATTCCGCCCACTTTTCCAAGTCAGCTGATGTGCACTTGTCTGTCCGTAGGTGACTCGGGATACCCCAACATGCCGTGGTTGCTGACACCCCTCAGGAACCCTGTGACACCTGCCCAGATGCGCTACAATGAGGCACATGGTCGGACCAGGAGAGTGATTGAGCGGACCTTTGGTCTCCTGAAGAGCCGCTTCCGCTGCCTGGACAAGACCGGAGGGTCCCTCCCATATGCCCCTGCGAAAGTGTGCAAGATTATCATCGTCTGCTGCATGCTCCACAACCTGGCAGTGCGGAAGGAGTTGCCTCTCATCCAGGATGACGATGACCAACATCCGCCACCTGTGGAGGATCCTGGCCTGGACCACGATGCCAGTGACGATGATGATGATGATGGTGATGGTGATGTCCGCACACAGCTCATCACCAACTTCTTTAGCTGAATGTGAGTATCCTGAGGTGTCATGTGAATGATGTGAGTTGGCATGATGTGTGGGTGGTGCTCTGGTGCTGTTGGAGTGTGTCCATGGGCTACTTGACAGGATGTGTGTTGCGATGTGTGGTGACAGGTGGGCTGTACTCCCCAACAGTGTTGACATGCTAACTTGGTTCTGGGTGGGTATCTTGTAACATGTATTGTGCATGAGTTTTGCTGTTCTGTCCTGTACTGCATTGCTTTTGACTGTGTGTCATTTCTGTCCTTCACAGGGTACTTTCAGATTCGTTTGGTCAACTGTGTCCACCGACGACGTGATTGCACATCCAGGCTGGTAGCTGTTGTGTCCCTACAGGTGATGTGCGCCACACCCATGGACTTCCTTCTGTCTACAGTTGTTGACTGTGTGCCCGCTACCAGGTGGGGTTACCTTGCATCTGTAGTGGTTACGGCATGTTGCTACTGTGTAATAAACCTGTGCTTCACTTAGTGATGTGCGTTGTCTGTGGTCACACATTTGACTGCCATTTGCTTACTGCACCTGTGGGCTACTTGACTACAACTGGGAATGGGTGTGGTGTCTGTGCATTGCACCGTCTTCCCTGGCAACATCAGTGTAGGCAATGAGTCAGATGGCCTAGGTGTGTATGTGTTGTGTAGCCCTGGTGGTGTGTCTCCCTCATATGTGTCACGTTGCCTGTACTCACATGCCTGTGTTGTCCTTGCTGTTGCAGTTCGCATACACTGTGTAATTTTGCAGTTCATCATCCCCATAACAGCACCCACGTTGGAATCACGACAGAGGCAAGTATGGTGTATTAGTGTGTTTATTGTGATAATAGTGCATAGGATGGATTGTGCTGTACATGAATCTTGCAATCCCAAGTTCCTAGATGAATAGAAAGTCCAGGTAGACAGGATCCCCAGTATCGGGGCCACTGTTGTCTGACACATTGTTCCAACTTATACTCCCCATGCAATGTGTGGGAGTAGTGTTGCCATCAACAGGGTGAACAGTCTGTGCACAAAGGCGAAAATCCAGAACAGGTTCAGGCTTCCTGGGAGTTGCGCTTGGCCATCAGCCTCTCACTTTCCCCTCCTCGGACGACCCCTCTTCTTGGGGGGGGCCCTCAAGTGCAGGCTGCTGCGGTGCAGGGGACTCTCCGCCAGAGTCCTCCTCCCTCCCTGTGGCAGTTGCAGTTTGTTCGGTACCAGATGTTGTTGGCACACAGGGAGGTGTGGACTGGTTGCTGTTCATCTGGCGGAGGCATTGTAAAATGTCCCTGTGCACCGCCGTCATCTCATGTAGTACATCCCACTTGGACTCCACGCGGGTCATGTGGGAGTCCACACGTGACATGTGGGAGTCCACACGTGACATGTGTGACTCCACTTGGGACATGTGGGAGTCCAAGCGGGCATGATGGGCAGCCTGCTGCTGTTTGATGTCTCTGAGGAGCCCCACTACCTGGCTGAGCTCTCCGGTGCTGGACTGGTACGCATCAGCTATGCGTACCAGTTGTGGGTCTTCATGCACACCAGCAACGTCTGCAAGCAGCGACCTCTGTCTCCCACCCCTCCCACCACCCCTGCTGACATGTGCAGTGTGTGCAGTTGCACGCACAGATAACCCTGGTCCACCTTGGGGGTTGGTGGTGGTGGTGGTGTCCATGGCCCCAGGTTGGTCCAGGGTCACTGCGCTGGTGTTGTTCCTTATTCTGTCCATGTCGGCAGGGATGGTATTCGTGGTGACAGTCGTTGGAGGGGTGGGTGCAGGGGGTGCAGCTGGTGGACCTGCTGGTGCTGCAGCTGGTGGTCCTGCTGGTGCAGCATGTTGACTTGCACCGGATGTGCCAGGTTGTTCATCGTCCGAGGAGGACAGAGGCTGTACGACGCCAGTGAGCTCGGCATCCTCTTGAGCCTGGGACTGGGACTCCTCAGCGTCTGCTGCTGTGTCCCTATCATCACCTGTTTTTGGGAGACACAAACAATGTATGTCATGTTTCTGCAGGCATCAGTGGTTGACACACCTGACAGTTGTGACTGTGCCTCGGGGTGCGGGCCTGTACATTGTATTGTCCTAAGTCGTCACAGTCAGGGGTTGATATTGGTGTGGCACATTGTCCTGCATTATTTGGGCATTTCTATGTATTCTCTGGGGTGTGAACATGGTCTGCATTGATTGTGTTTGGTTGACAGCCAGACCTCCTTCCCACCCACCCACCCACCCAGTCAGTTATCCCACCATGGAACGTGCTTGCATTGCAGGGAGTGTAAGTTGTCTCTCAGGATGTCAGTCAGTGGTGTCCTGCTGTTTGTTGGTGCACAGTTGGCAGCAGGGCCTTGTGCTCCCCACAGCAGTAGCCAGTGTCAGCCATCTTGTGAGTCCTTCTCCACTCCCTGTGATGTGAGCATGGTTCAGGGTGGTGTTGATGGGCCAGTTGTGAGGCTGAGCAATGTCTGTGACTACGACTCCCATCATGCTATTGCCTCCACCCCCTTCCCAGCATGCCCATGCTTCCTTCCTTTTGACTCTGCTTCCCTGTGGGGTGGGCTGGCTGTGCTGACAGGATGGCTGGGAGTGTTGTCCTGGCAGTTGTTTGGCTAAGAGTCCCAAGAGTGTCCCTGTGCTTCACACAACATAAGCCAGGGTGGTGGTGCTTTGTGGGATCTTGTGTTAGGATGGAGGGCATTGCATTCTACCAGGTGGGTACTGTGGAGTTTGTGTTGGGGGGGGTGTGAGGGGAGGTGCTGGTGACTATGGTCAGTGCTGCAAGTCCCCCTTCCCACCCAGCCAGCCAGATATCCCACCATGGAACGTGCTTGCATTGCAGGGAGTGTAAGTTGTCTCTCAGGATGTCAGTCAGTGGTGTCCTGCTGTTTGTTGGTGCACAGTTGGCAGCAGGGCCTTGTGCTCCCCACAGCAGTAGCCAGTGTCAGCCATCTTGTGAGTCCTTCTCCACTCCCTGTGATGTGAGCATGGTTCAGGGTGGTGTTGATGGGCCAGTTGTGAGGCTGAGCAATGTCTGTGACTACGACTCCCATCATGCTATTGCCTCCACCTCCCTTCCCAGCATGCCCATGCTTCCTTCCTTTTGACTCTGCTTCCCTGTGGGGTGGGCTGGCTGTGCTGACAGGATGGCTGGGAGTGTTGTCCTGGCAGTTGTTTGGCTAAGAGTCCCAAGAGTGTCCCTGTGCTTCACACAACATAAGCCAGGGTGGTGGTGCTTTGTGGGATCTTGTGTTAGGATGGAGGGCATTGCATTCTACCAGGTGGGTACTGTGGAGTTTGTGTTGGGGGGGGTGTGAGGGGAGGTGCTGGTGACTATGGTCAGTGCTGCAAGTCCCCCTTCCCACCCAGCCAGCCAGATATCCCACCATGGAACGTGCTTGCATTGCAGGGAGTGTAAGTTGTCTCTCAGGATGTCAGTCAGTGGTGTCCTGCTGTTTGTTGGTGCACAGTTGGCAGCAGGGCCTTGTGCTCCCCACAGCAGTAGCCAGTGTCAGCCATCTTGTGAGTCCTTCTCCACTCCCTGTGATGTGAGCATGGTTCAGGGTGGTGTTGATGGGCCAGTTGTGAGGCTGAGCAATGTCTGTGACTACGACTCCCATCATGCTATTGCCTCCACCCCCTTCCCAGCATGCCCATGCTTCCTTCCTTTTGACTCTGCTTCCCTGTGGGGTGGGGTGGCTGTGCTGACAGGATGGCTGGGAGTGTTGTCCTGGCAGTTGTTTGGCTAAGAGTCCCAAGAGTGTCCCTGTGCTTCACACAACATAAGCCAGGGTGGTGGTGCTTTGTGGGATCTTGTGTTAGGATGGAGGGCATTGCATTCTACCAGGTGGGTACTGTGGAGTTTGTGTTGGGGGGGGTGTGAGGGGAGGTGCTGGTGACTATGGTCAGTGCTGCAAGTCCCCCTTCCCACCCAGCCAGCCAGATATCCCACCATGGAACGTGCTTGCATTGCAGGGAGTGTAAGTTGTCTCTCAGGATGTCAGTCAGTGGTGTCCTGCTGTTTGTTGGTGCACAGTTGGCAGCAGGGCCTTGTGCTCCCCACAGCAGTAGCCAGTGTCAGCCATCTTGTGAGTCCTTCTCCACTCCCTGTGATGTGAGCATGGTTCAGGGTGGTGTTGATGGGCCAGTTGTGAGGCTGAGCAATGTCTGTGACTACGACTCCCATCATGCTATTGCCTCCACCTCCCTTCCCAGCATGCCCATGCTTCCTTCCTTTTGACTCTGCTTCCCTGTGGGGTGGGCTGGCTGTGCTGACAGGATGGCTGGGAGTGTTGTCCTGGCAGTTGTTTGGCTAAGAGTCCCAAGAGTGTCCCTGTGCTTCACACAACATAAGCCAGGGTGGTGGTGCTTTGTGGGATCTTGTGTTGGGATGGAGGGCATTGCATTCTACCAGGTGGGTACTGTGGAGTTTGTGTTGGGGGGGTGTGTGAGGGGAGGTGCTGGTGACTATGGTCAGTGCTGCAAGTCCCCCTTCCCATCCAGCCAGCCAGATAGCCCACCATGGAACGTGCTTGCATTGCAGGGAGTGTAAGTTGTCTCTCAGGATGTCAGTCAGTGGTGTCCTGCTGTTTGTTGGTGCACAGTTGGCAGCAGGGCCTTGTGCTCCCCCAGCAGTAGCCAGTGTCAGCCATCTTGTGAGTCCTTCTCCACTCCCTGTGATGTGAGCATGGTTCAGGGTGGTGTTGATGGGACAGTTGTGGGGGGGCAATATGTGTGACTGCGACTCCCATGATGCTATTGGCTACACTGACTTGGCCAGCATACACAGAATTCCTTCCTTTGAGTGGTCTTCACTGTGTGTTGGTGTTGTTGTGGTGGCTACATGTGTGGATGTGTGTTAGTTCTATTTGTGCCACTGCCTAGCTGTAGTTGTGGTTGTGTTTGTACATGTGTTGGCACAGTTGGATGTGACTTTTTTGATGGCATGTGTTGTGTTTATCTGACTGACATACACATTTTGGGATGATTCTGTTCTAGTTGCTGTGTAATTGCTATGTGTGCATGGTTTGACTCTCCCCTTGACAGTGATGTGTGTGTTTTGTGGCAGTTTATTGTGTACATTTGTTGTGTACTCACCAGGCTCTGGGATGTTCTCTAGTCCATATACGCTCACTGGCGGAAGGATGGCCCGCACCTTCTCCTCCCAGGGCCTGAGGTATATTGGCTTGGCAGGAGGGCCACTGCCGGTCTGTTGGCTGTTGATGTAGTCTATCTTCAGCAGGTCCCGTACCCTCCTGCGCACGTCATACCACCTGTTCTGGATGTCCGTCTTTGTGCGCCGACATGATGATTGGGCGTTCACCCTGTTGATGATCCTCTCCCACATCTTGGTTTTCTGCGACATGGGGGTCTGTTGGACCAGAGTGCCAAACAGCTGTGGCTCCACCCTGAGGATCTCGTCTACCAGGACTTCCAATTCACAATCTAGGAACTTGGGATTCTTCTTGGGGGGCATGGTGATGGGTGGTGATGGTGAGTGATGTGTGTGTTGGTGTGCAGGTGAGGGTGTGTGAGTGTGTGTTTTGCTGGGTGTATGTGAGGTAGGTATTTGTTGGTGTGCTGATGGTGTGTGGCTTGTGTGAGGGATGAGCTGTGGGTGTGTGGTTGCTTTCTCTTGGGTGCTGGCAGTGAAATGGCATTTGCAAAGGCTCATGGTAGTGATTTGTGTCCTTTATATAGGTGGAGTTGTGGGTGTGTCTTTGTTCTCTGTCCCCACCCCCCCAGTATTTATTGGCTTGGTAATTGCTTGTTTGGCCTTTTTTTGGTTGATTTTTCCTTTGTGCTGTTTGTGTATGTTGGAAACGTTCTTGTGACCGAGTCGGACCCTGCATTGGTCTCGTACGGTGTTTTCCGTTTCGTTCACTCTGTGTTTGTGCAGTTTTGTATGCTGCGTACGCGTCGGTCGCGGTGTATTGTGTTGCTTCGGCTCGGTTTTGTATGCGTGTCGGTCGTACGGCTTGTCCTCCGTCCGACTCGGTCGTGTTTTTCGCGCCTTGCATCGTACTTTGCGGGTTGGAGTTGGCGGGTACGATTCGGTCGGATTTGTTCCGGGTGCGTGTCGGTCGGTTGGATTCGCGTGTTTTTCCGGCCGGATTGCTATTTTCCGAGCGGCTCGGTCGGTCGGCTTGGTTTCCTGACGTGTCGGTCGGATTTATCGCGCCTTGCATCGTACTTGGCGTGTCGGACGCCACTGGTACGTGTCGGTCGGTATTTTTTCCGGATCCGAGTCGGTCGGTGCTTTTTCCTGCCCGAATCGGAATCGACCCCATTGTGTCAGTGTGCACACAGCACAGCTGCTGTGTCTATATGCAGCTGTGGTCTGGATGGTCTTGCACACACCAGCCGTATGCACCATATTACACAACACAGCCAGAAGGCTCAAGTGATCTGTCTGGCCCTGAGAATGTCTAATTGAACTGTTAGTAAAGTTTTTGAGGGTAGCACTCTCTGCTGACTGCTAGGCCCCAGGTACTGCTGTGTTTTCAGATTACACTTTACAGAACCTTACTGGGAGCTGATGTGCGTCCTTTAGAAACCCTCAAGCCATCCCTGCTTGAGTCTCTCCTGCGACTGAGGAAGCCACGAGTTCCATAAAAAAGTCCCACAAGGGATGTGGGATTGGCAGCAGAGAGAAGACAGAAAGCCAGGCTGTTACCTGGTTACCTGGAAGTTGTTTAAGAATGGCGCTGCAAGTATTTGGACAGGGGAGCGCAACAGCACTCTCCGAGCAACAGATCAAAAAAGCGCTTGGCATTTCTCGATTAATAACCACTCTGCAAGCTTTCAAAATGATAGGTACCACCAGGAAAGTCTAAGGGAGCTTCCCCATCCAAAATGGTGGATGTGACCACAGGATCAGCCTTTCTCTAGAACCTGGTACTCACAAACATTTTCCCAGGGGCCACAAAATATGGTCTGTAGTGTGCGAGGGCCGCATTGATGCCAGTGGGATGGGAGTGGGGTTTTGCGGGCTGGGTGTAAGGTGGGCGTTGGGGAAGAGAAGCATGTACATAGTGTGGTCAGTGAGTCATGGAATTATTTTGAGGGGTTCAGTCCATACTGCCCTCTAAATTAATCCTATAGTCTCTAGAAGAATCATAGATTTGACAGTACTGTGCTAAGCAGTATCTGAATCGCTATCCCTTTACCAGCCTTCTCTACTAGCTATCGCTACCTCGGGAGAGTCAAGTGTTAAAATAAGAAGTAACTTCATATTTGGATTGGAATGAAATAGAACTACACAATGTGAAACCAAAAAAACCTACGATCAATCCTGGCTTACCCACTTGACTAAATTGTGTGATCCTAGGCAATTGTTTCATTTCACTTTTCCTCCTTTTTCTTTATTTCACATGTAAGAGCACCTTGAAATATCAGTGTTCAGTATATGCACGGCACAAGCAAAGCCATCTATTGTGTTTGATTTGATAAACGATAATGTTGTCTATGTATAGTAAGAACCAAAGCCACCCAAAGGGTTCGACAGGACAAGTGACTTGCTTCTTAGTACACTATTGGCATTATTGTCAGGGTGGGATGAGGCATGAATGTTTCTACGTTCATTTTTAAAAACTATCATTAAAAAGAAATACTGCTCAATGCACTGATATAATCTTATGTACTAATGTGAAACGCTTCTGCGTGTTAATGAAAAAACTTTTTGCATTTTAAAGAGACTGTCATTTTTATACACGTTTGTTGCAAGATGTCTTAAAAATGAATGTGTTCCGAAAGTTAAGTGGTGCAGGATACCTTTTCTTGCTTCTTTCTTTTCCTATCTTGCAAATAAACGCTTGTCAGTTTATTTATCATCTTTCTGAAAGTTAAGGCTCTCTTAAGTAAACAGCATTAGAATGACTCTGTCTGTTTCAAAATATCCCAGTATCTTTGACGCAAGGGCTTTTCAACCAGTTACATGCTCTGCTTATCAAGCTGACATGGGTGGGCAAACACCCGCGCATCAACTGGAAGATGTTACGGAGGCCATACGAGCAGGGGGATCATCAGTGCCACATTTTGAAGCATACTATTACACTGCACAGGCCCACTATGCCATGCACTGGTTTAAAACCGTAGACAGGCCCTCCATCGCAATCTGGGACTGGGACTGGCAGCGTCTCAGAGTCTCACAAATGCAGTTACGAAGACCCCGACTTATTCACGTAATGAGATCCACACAGTAGACTGCACTATATGGCCTGGTCGTGGCTGGCTCAGATGTGTAGAGTCAACGTAGTATATTCCCCCATATTAAATTCATGTACAACCCAAAGTTACCCATTGAAAGCGAATCAGCTATAATAAAGACTCTACGAAGTGACTAAAAAACTCAGCCACGCTAAGCGGAGTTCCACAAGTGGTGGAGTGCGAGCTGAAGGTTTCTCAACGAGAGCAGTAGTGACCTGCCGTGACCGCCCGCATTGAGAAATCTCGCCGGGAGGTGGTCTGGAGTAAGATTTTCCTCGCACCCACTCAACATCTTAACACTGGCATGTCGCGGGAGAAGAAAAGCCACCACTCTGCGCTGCCACACATAGTTTTTCGGGACTGCACACTACACAAAGTGTGAAAAACTCCACGAACAGAGCAGAATTTCACACCCAGGCCTACACTTGATAAGGCTCCTCATAGCGCATCTGACCTCTGGGGCATCACAACAATGGATTGCAAATTTGTGGGCCTTCCATGGTGGGTTGATGATTTCTGGGTCACTGATGCTTTGATCCCAGGAACTCTTTGTTTCTGTTTTTTATTTAAGAACTGTTTGTTGCGCCCATTGGCAGCCGTGCCTGATACTGTGAGCGCGGTGCCTTTGTGCCCTATGGGCACCTTCAAGTGCTGGAGAGGGATCACATGACAAGTTCCCGCATTCACGTGATCACTCTCCTTCCCTGCAACACACAGCACTCCTTCCACACTGCAGGGCAGAGAAGACACTGCATCCTGCCTCCTCAGTGTGGGCAGCGAGGAGCGGTGTGCAGCAGTCACGCTTGGGGCCACCGAGTTTCTCAGCTAGGCCCCGGAGAGTGCTTAAATTGAGCAGGTGGTTTCCGGTTCTCGGCACCAGCAATTAATTGGCAACACTGGCACTTAAGACAGTCTGCCACATCTTGGCATCATTTGTCTAAATTAAAGATGAGCACACAACAGTTATTTATTAATTAAATCATTTAAAAGGGCTAATACCTGCTGCCCAAGCCATTCTCATAGCCAGGGCGGGACTGGTAACCCAAAGCAGCCCTGGCAATTTTCTCGGACTAGCCCCTGGGGAAGCACTGTCTGGCCCCGGGAGGTTGAAAATGCTTGCTTGCTGCTTTTGTTACTGGAGGCCGATATTGCAGCACCACTCCAAAACCTGCCCCCAGTAATAAAATTGGCCGCCACCTCAGCAAAACCGGCCCCCACGCTTCCAGCCTACCGGGGAAACGCCCGATTCCCAGTACGGCCAGTCTGGCCCTGCTCATAGCTTTGGGGCCTGGAATAGTCTGAATTGTCACTCTTGTAAGATTGTGTGGTTAGTAGTTGTGTTGGCACTGTCACTGGCAGGGCTGGCAGGAGCAATGGATGGTGCAAGCTGCAGTGGCCTCCTGGCACTTCTTATTTTACAAATTAAGCACTGCCCAGGGGGTACTCAGGATAATTATAATATGGGCGGGCATCCCACCTCTTGCTAATGCTGGGATGTTACAAAAAACGGAAAACAATGCCACGGTGCTCCAATGACTCAAGGGCGCCTGAACTCCCCAGAGGACCTCAAATATACCACTGGATGTGGTTAGCATTTCCTCACTGTGGTAGCCTCCAACCCTCCAGGCATGAGGGGGCAGCATGCTCAAAACTCTCTGTACATGGATTTGCAGGGGGGGGGGTCAGCCTTTTGCTTCTGGTGGTGGGTTCCATCCACCAGCACAATCTCCAGGGCCCTCCTGACCCCAGAATTTATCTGATCATAGTTCTTTTATCTTCTGTCACTGCTGGGCTCTCCTTATCTAGAGATCATTCTCCTGCAGGGTACTCTGGCAACACCCTTTTCCACAGTGAGTTGTCTTCCTCCGTCAAAGCAGGGGCAGCATCTCAAGCAGGGTTTGGACCCCCGTCCTAGCACTTTAGTGATCAGGCAGCTGGGCTGATGGCTCCACAAGGCAGGCGTTTCTTTTGAAGGACCCAGTCCAGCAGTCCACTCTCCCCGTAGCATGGGTCTTCCCCAGGTTAGCCCAACAGCGAAGGAAATCCGCAATAAGAGCTTTTGGTGTGGTTGTGACGTATTTGTTAGGGGGAACAAAAGCAATGCACAACAGAGGCTTTCCCACTCCGCTACTACACACCGCTGTCGGCTGTAACACCTCTGGGGAAGGATGAAGTACTAAGTGGGCAGGGACTGACTCTGCACTTCAAAGGGGCCTCTGTGTCCCTCCTTCCTTTCACAGAAGCCTGGTCCACTTCAAAAGACCTCAGCCACGTTGGAAGGCTCCCTCCAGCCTCTGCCTTATGTCCTGACATGTACTGGGGATCCTACATGGATTCCTGTCTTCACTCAGTAACACACTCCATGCTCAAATCCACATGGGTGCAGACGAGCTCTCCGGACTTGACCCTGCCAGTCTCGGCCAGGGCTCAATTTGAGCCGGTGCTTTCCGGTGCTCGGCACCGGCACTTCATTGTCAACACCGGCACTTATGACAGAATGGCACATGGTGGCGCTGTTTGGCTAAATGAGAGATGAACACAAGAATAATTTATTAATTCAATATACATCAAAAATGACCAATACCAGCTGCCCAAATCAATCTTATAGCTTTTGGAGCCTGGAATAGTTTGAATTGTCACACTTGTAGGGTGTGATGGTTAGTAGTTGTTTTGGTTCTGTCATTGGCAGCGCTGGAAGGGGCAATTGGTTGTTCAAGCTGCAGTGGTCTCCTGACGAGGGCCCTGGCACTTATTGTATTTACAAATCAAGGACTGCAGTCTCCTTAGACTCCCGGACCCTAGCTGTCCACGGGCAGCTGGCCTCATATTATAAGGCGGGCACTAAAGGGAGCAAAGCAGAAAGTGAAAAGCTGCCAGTGTTTACTGGTTGGCATCTATTTTCCTAACTCCATGCCAGTAATGCTGCCTGCGCTTTAATGCAGTGTTTGCAACCCCAGTTCCTGTCGAGTTGAGCCTCTCCCTCTGTTCTCTTACTGTCTTTAATGAAGGGGGAATTTTTTTATTAACAATTCATTAATCCATTAATCAATTTAATGAATCCAATTTAGTCAAATCGTAATGTCTATTTTATTTTTTGCTATGCATTGAAAACATTTTATTCACTGTACGCGTATTAATTGCGTATCAAAAGCTGGAGCATACTTACTTGAGGCAGTTTTGGATAAATCTTCTTCAGAAGTATACAAAGATAAAATACAAGTAATATGATATATTTAAGCACCCTGGGTGGAACTTTGGAAGCTGGCCAACCAATCAGAATAATCCCTTTCTGTGCTATAGCTATCATTAGAGTACCACAAAGGGAGCATTCTGTTCAGCAAGCTTCTAACATCCCTCCAATGTGCTGTGGGACCTGGGAGCAGTGTGGGAGCAGTAGGCCAGGAGCTGTGCATTGGCTGTAAGGTAGGTTAAACAAGCATTGGCATAGCCAATAGGTTTTGCCTATGCACGACCTATTAGCTTTGGCAATGTTTTTTCTACATGTTGCAGAGCAGTGCGCGCTGCTGTGTAACATGCCTCAAAGTAAACAAAAAAAAAGCGCCATGACGTGGTCAGCACCAGCCGCACCATATAGTGCTTTGTTTTAATTACATTAAGCCATACGGCACAACAGCCCGCATTGCTCTGCAACAATAAAGCATGTCGAAAAAAATACCAATAGGTCTCGCATAGGCGAAACCTATTGGAATTGCCAATGCTTGTTTTGTTTCAATGCGGCCACGCTTCACATCAAGGAAGGAGCCCATTTAGAAACCAGACCAAGATGCTACTTTTCAGGTTGTGGTTTTGTTTTATTTTATAACTGAACACTTTGCCTTTTTCTTTTGTGCATTTCTAGATGTCTGTTGTTTCTCTAGTGCTTGGTAATTCTATTTAATCTTATCTCACCTGAGATCTGTGTCTCAAAATTGTAAAGAAAGCCCCAATCTGAAGATGTTTATTTCTGTAGCAATAACTGGTACATAATCATACCAATTATGTTTTTCCAGGGCAGTGCACATTAATAATCACAACATTCACAAGTTGTTAAAGTTAGAGTGCCCTCAGGGTTCTTCTGTTAATATATTTCCTCAGGATGGAATGATCCTAATTAAAGGGGCACTGCATTTTTATTATGATTGACAATATCACAAGCTTTTACTTGGTAAAATAAGGAACAAAACAGAGGAAAGGTTATACATGGAAAAGGTAGTTATACGAGCGCATGAGGGAGGACCTTTCCTTGTTTATTAATTATAGTTGTGCATCTTACACTGCTACGCTTCTACACTGAACTCCACGTTCCTTAATACCTTCCTCATGTCTATGGTTTTACAACAGGTGAGACATCAAGGAAGTCTTGTCATACTAAAGCCTAGATGCAAAACGTCAACAGTCATAAGCAAAAAAACCAGGAGCAGTTTCATGTAGTGCAAACTCGACATTCATTTTTAGGTCTCGCCTGCACCAGCGCTTGCGCTGGTCTGGCCGAGAGTTTTAGTAAGCGGGTTTTGGAAGTGCAAACACTGGCTTTCGGCTGGCGACCAGCTTGAGTTCACGATGGCGTGCATGCGCAGCTGCCATCTGGGTTTCCTATCTCTTCCTCATTTCCTCCTCATGGCTCATTAACTCTCTGGACTCTGATGTTTCAATCGCAGCAGCAGCTCACATTACCAGCTGACGGCCCTGGACTACAGTCACATGAAAAACAACAGTGATTAGCATTGAAATGCAAGCTTTTTTTTGTCTAGTTAGAAATATTGCTTCGGTGGGTTGATTTCACCTTATATCGCTATTTGTTTTATATTGGGAGTCACAGCCTAATTACCAGTATTTTTGTCTCACTCTGTTTTTTTTTTTTATATTTATTCGCGCAAAGCACAAAGCTATATTTAAGGTTACTTTTTCTGCGTCACTTCTTCACTCTATTTAAACTCCACACCCCCCACTCTTATTGTCTCTCTCCTTCTCTCTCTCTCCCCTCTCTAATTCTCTCTCTACTTAATTAACTCTCCCCTCTCTATCTTTTTTAGCCTTTCATTCTCTCTCACCCCTTTATCTGTTTCTCTTTCAAACTCCTTCATTCACTCTCTCTCCCCTTCTTTCTCTCTCTCTATCCCGCTCCACTCTTTATTCTATGTACACCCTTTCTCTCTCTTTCTCTCTCACCACCCTCTCTAATTGGGCATTATATCTTCACTCTATCTCTCACTCGGCAACACCACAGCATCACTCAGCATCACCACAGCATCACTCAGCATCACCACAGCATCACTCAGCGCAACCACAGTATCAATCAGAGCCAGCACAGCATCAATCAGAGCCAGCACAGCATCACTCAGCACCAACACAACATCTCTCAACGCCATCACAGCATCATTCAACGCCATCACAGCATCACTAGGCGCCACCACAGCATCACTCAGTGCAACCACAGCATTACTCAGCACAACCACAGCATCACTTAGCGCCACAACAGCATCACTCGGCGCCACCACAGCATCACTCGGCGCCACCACAGCATCACTAGGCGCCACCACAGCATCACTCGGCGCCACCACAGCATCACTCGGCACCACCACAGCATCACTCAGCGCCACCACAGCATCACTCAGCGTCACCACAGCACCACTCAGCGCTGCCACAGCATCACTCAGCGCCGCCACAGCATCACTCAGCGCCGCAACAGCATCACTCAGCGCCGCCACAGAATCACTCAGCGCTGCCACAGCATCACTCAGCGCCGCCACAGCATCGCTCAGCACCACCACAGCATCGCTCAGCACACCACAGCATCCTTCAGTACGACCACAGCATCATTCAGCACTACCACAGCATCACTCAGGGCCACAACAGCATCACTCAGGGCCACCACAGCATCACTCAGGGCCACCACAGCATCACTCAGCGCCAAGACAATATCACTCAGCACCACCACAGCATCACTCAGCGCCAAGACAATATCACTCAGCACCACCACAGCATCACTCAGCACCACTGCAGTATCACTCAGCAAGACCTGAGTATCATTCAGCATCACCTCAGCATCGTCTCTGCAACAGTCACCACCACCACCACTACCACCTCAGCATCACTCAGCACCACCTCAGCCTGCTCTCGGAATCTGGCATCTGTTGATTCTCCCCTAGCGTCTGGCCGCTGCTAGTGTTATAATACAGGTACTAGTTCCCAACCTTCACCCTCCGATTGTTTATGCCCCCTCAAAAAAAAAGCTTTAACAAACAACCATTGCAATAGGCAGAAACAAGTTGCCAGCATTGCAAGAACAAAAGAAAACTGAGGAATTTTTTTATTGTAAATACTTTTTTTAATATGGTCGTTCAGTTTTACATAATGCCTTCTTGGTCATATATAAAGTAACAAAAATGCTTCTGACACTTTTTTATTATAACTTTTCAGCATGCTGCACAGCAGCCACACTTCTCTACAGCACAGCTTGAAGACATTGGCAAAGTCAATAGCTCTGGCTAAACACTTATAAGGCCCCAAAGGCGAGACCTATTGGCTATGCCAATGCTTGTTATTTGTAGGCACGGGGAGATTAAGTGATTTGCTTAGAATCACAGGATGTTCAGCTGACGCAGAGACTCGAACCTGGTTCCTCAGCTCCATAGTCTGCAGCTCTACCCGTTACACCACATCCTCTCCTCTCAATGGAGAATGCCATTCCTCTCAGGAAAAATTGTTTGTCAAGAAGATGAGCCCGGAGTGTAAAGTGAAGCCTAATCTCTCACGTTTTTTATTTATTTTTGGGCAGTTTGTTTTCTGAATCGAGTGTGAAAAAAAAACATTCTGTCAGCGCAAATGTGTTTCTGACACTTGTGCCGTTGCCTTTCCTGTGATAATATGATAATTTTGAAGCTGGGATGCAAGTTGAGGGAGAAGGGCGGGGGGGGGTGGACAGCGACCACAAGTGAAAGGGAGCTGTAAGAGCTGGAAGGGGGGTGGGGAAGGAGAGGGACTGAACTAAAAAAGGAATACAGGAGCCTGCGGCCAGTGGAAGGACACTGGCCACAGGAAGTAGTACTTGGTCCAAGCTCCATGGCCTGGACGCAGACTTGAAGTCTAAGAGGAAGCCGGAGGCGAGGAGAAGCACTGACAAATAGGAAGCAAGCAAACGAGAGTGATGTGGGAACCAACCAATGGTACGTAAAGGTAAGTAATGGGCGGGCCCTAGGTCGCTTTTAAGATTTATTTTTCCTTACAAAAGATTTCGCATGTGAAACAAAAAATGGCTCCAGTCTCCTGTGGCGCTCACACAGCTTCTGCTACAACAGCCTCTAGGCCACACAGGCTGTCCGGGCTCAACCGCTTGCTTTTGGTATGAGGGCAGCACCAACAGCAAAAAAAAGTAGAAAAATCTAAACAAACAAGTGTTTCTTTCTACTTTTTTGTCTGCTTGGTCTTCCTTCTTAGCAAAATCAAAGAGAGGAGCACAAAATCAGAGTCTGTTTCAGAAGCAGCTGAGGGTGTGCCCAGGAAATTGAATTGTTTTCAGGTAAGAGAGAGCTCATGTTACCTTTTTTTGTTGGATGCGAGTGTTAATGGCGTGAGTGCCCTTACCTGTAGGGCAATAATGGCTGTTGATTGCCCTCCCCTTATTAGTGGCCTGCCCTAGCAGCTTGGACCCACAGTGGCAGAGAAGATAATTGATAACTGTTATTGCCAGCAGGTGCGGGTCATAAATCTTAATTTATATACATTATATATCAAGAAAAAAAAGAGAAAAAACAAGTTAATCCAAAAACAATTCAATTTCATAGGTGCAAGTCCACATCATAAATGTTCATTATTCACAAGCCTGTAACATCATCAGCCCTCCTGGAAATAGTTGTCCTACTTTGATATCACTCATTATGCTTTGCTTCCTGTTCACAAACCATCAAATATAAATGGAGAATTCTTACTCTAGAAACATTCCTTCTCTACTGCGTGCATTGTAGACGCTCAACATTTCAATCAAATAACCAAATTTCACAAAGGCGACCGTTCTTGATATCCAAATAGCATGAATGTAAAATCAGTCATAACTAAAATGCCCTTAAAGACTCATTGAAGATTTACATAAACATATTTTGAATCCACGAAAAATGAGAACTTATCTATGCTCAATGGGCAATCATTGCAATAACACGCTCAAAGGACCAACAATATTCCAAAAGTAGTAAACAAAATTTAGGATAGCTAATCAAAATGTTAAACATGGCTTTGCACATAATCCAGGCTATTCACAAAGGTAACTTACACTTTTAAGTAATTTAATCATGTAAGTTTACTCTAACACTCTTAAGTAACTTTACTACTTTAGGCTATTCACAATTTAAGGGTGTCAATTTACTCAAAAGTGTAGCCTTACATGTCTCCACCTCCTGAAACAAGAGGTAGTGCCAAAATTATGAGTATAAGTTACTACTGCCAAAATAGTGCAGTAGTAAGGCTAGCACCACACATGGCCAACCACTGATACTGCAACACCCTCCCATAGAACATAATGGAGGCATGAACTTAAAACAGAAGCCCGTAGGAAATAATGTTAAATTAATTTAATTAAAAAAATGTTGTTAAAAAATGTAAACACAATAAAAAATATAATTTTATGATAAAATAACCTTTTTAAATTTAAAAATGAATTGAACTTTAATTACAAAATAGTGTAATCATTTTAAATTAATTCTACATATAATTGTTTTCTAAATTTGGATGCCTAATAAATAAATGTAAACATTTTAATTTGACTGGGATATTTGCTTTTAAGAAATCTTAAAAAATAATGTTAATTTAATTTGATATATTTAAATCAATTAAATATATAATTCAAAATGAAGTCAATAATGCTGTAACATTTTTTATATTGTTCTACATTTAAAATAAATATATTACATTCATTTACATCAATATTTAAAATAAAAATATTTGTACAAATTTGTTTGCAAGATTAATAAACTTTTTGACTTTTTCCTATACACTACCAAAATGTCACTTCACATTCACTGGAGTGTTGCTAAGAAACTGATGCAATTTTCTCCGAATTAAAACACAATATTCAGTAAAAAATGTAAACCTTCTCATTGCAATCGGCAGCTAGAAAAGGAGGAGATGGATTTTTAGAAATGTTTCCTAAACCATGAGCAAGTTCATTTTCCCTATGCAACCCACATGAAGAATTTGACACAATTGGCTGTTTGTTAACATCCAATGAACAAAAGTACAATAATAAGGAACAAATGTGGAAAGGTGAATCCTACCACCCAGAAAACATACAGAAAAGAAACAATAGATGAATTAGAAATACAGAAAATACTAATCATTTGTTTTTAAACTTTGCAATGTTTCCAGCATTGGCAACGTTTTTAAAAAAATCATCAAGTTGGCAGAAGTGAATTCACCAAATTCAGACATCCCTATTTACCAGCTCTCTTATCGTCTTCAGAGACACTACGTTCCATTTCCTGGTATTCTTTTATTAACCAAATGCTTGCTGGGAGTTAAGTGCCTTTCCTCAATTAAACCAATTTGACTAAAGTGCTAGAATACAGTGCTTTGTTGGATTAAAACTGGAATGGAATATGGTGTCTCCGATGATATGTGGGCATCTGCTAAGTTGTATGTTAGAATATCATTAGCAAAAATATCATCTGACAGATATATTATGTCCTAAATATTGTTTACAAAAATATCATCCAATTTGGTGTAGGTTTTCTATTATTTACGCCAATGGGGCAATATTTTTGTAAATGGTTCTTGAAGATGCAATATTTGTGTAAGACAATATTTTGGTTGCAATATTTTGGTACCGTACCATATGGTAACTCAGACCTCACTTGAATTCACAACAGACTTCCAGGTAAACCACAAGAAAACTCCACAATCAGTCAGATCATCATTGAAGTCTAAAATAAAGTAGGGAAGAGGAGAGAGGTATCATTTCTACACATCTTGAGTCAACATATGTAGGAGCCTGACCGCCCGGAGGGAAGGAAGCAAGAGAGATCTTCAAATGAAGTGAGGAACAAAATGAACTACTATGTATACAAAGGGTGTGAAATAGTAACTATGCATGGAGTGGTTACATACCAGGTGTTAGATAACCTTCATTTATTGTGCCTATCCCACTTCATCTACAACTCATTCCCTTCCATCATCCCTTCGATCTTTCCTCTTCTCCATTGTGCTTCCTAATTTGTTCTTCGCTACTCGCATTTCCCTGAAGCTTTTAAACCCACTGCTAGTCTCTGCGGCTTCTAGTAACCTACTCCAACTATTATTCGCAAGCTAGTTTTCAAACTATATCCCTTCTACTCTATATTTGCAATCGTCTTTAATGTATAGCACCAGAATATTGTAGACTAAATGATGTCCTACAGCAATATCTTGACCTAAATATCGACTATCAAATTATTGTGATGTTAAGTATATTGAATTTAATATAGGTTTATTATTCTTAACTCCACAAATACATAGCTTGAAAAAAAAAATATATGTATATATATATATATATATGTTCACCAAAAAAGGTTAAAGTGACATTTTAGTTAATATTACCTTACTGTGCATTAAAAAAAATTCATTCACTAAAAAAACTAAAGTAGAGGGTCATTATAGTTAAGAGAAAATGTTAATTAAAACATAACGTTTTAAGCTAATAAAACCACTGAAATTAAGCAGTTCTAGTTAGCTCAAGAAACTATAACTTGTACCCTAAAGTAACTATAACTAATCCACAAATTTTCCCCAGCATGGTGTAGTTTTAGGCAGGAGTGAATCTGCTACCATAAGCAGGGATCGGATAATACTATGGAAAGTTTAGTCACACTCACAAACTTATGAGATTGGGATATTCACGCTTTCCAATATCTCACCCTTCAAAGGTTGGAAAATGACTCCAGTCTAAGGCAAGAGTAAATGTGATTTCACAGTGTTAATGGGCTGGGAACACCCCGATTATAGGTGGGGTTTTGAGGATAAATGGTTAGCATGTGCAAACACTTTTATTAAGCATTTTTACATGGATAAAGTACAATTATTCATGTAAAAATGCTTAATAAAATAGTTTCAAATACGGATGTGTAACTGCCTATGATTGTGAGTACCCCTGAAAAGCAGTGACTGTCTCAAGTGCCCAAATGTACACCTTGAATTCTTTGAGCATTCCAAAAATGTGTAAATCTTCTTCCAAAGGTTGATGTATACCTTTGGTTTCAGATTCACAGCGCTTTTCTGAATCAGGCCCTCTTTCTTTATCTACTTTCACATCTAACTTCCTGACTTTGTTTTCTCTTATATTTCAGCTATACAGCTATGGATATCTCAGGTCTCTCTCTAGCTTAAATCTAACAGAACCAGAATATTGTTCTATACTGCTCTCTCTCCTTATGTCTACAGGATCTCTCACCCTTTCTCCCGGCTACCCACTCCCTCTGTCCTCTTCTGCCTGTAACTTTCGCATGGTCTTTGATGTCTCTTTTTCTACATACATCTCTTCTGTCTCCCTGGATCTGGTGCTACCAACTGGACAACATCTGGAAAATCTATTCTTACCTAATTTACAATTCACTGAACTTCCAACTCTTTCCCATGTTTTCTTCCATCTTCACTACTTTTCTCACCATGTTTGTCTTCTTTCTGTTTTTTGCCAGTACACACTTGATTAAATCAAAACTAGTGCACAACTGAACCTCCTCACATGTTCTAAACTAATGAGAGCGCCGTGGCACCAAATTACAGCCCTCAACTACCTCACACTTGAAGATGTCATCCATAAATGACAGTAGATGGAGAAGTCCATGCAGATACTCCACAAATATCCTGTAATGGAACCTGCTCATAACGCCCTTCACCTTTGTCCACTATGCAAAAGTCACACACTAAAGTCGCCTTCTCAGTGTCGATGCTGATAGATTGAACCACTGATCAGCCGGACCAAAAAATAAATAAAAACACAGATACATTGTTGACACAATTTGCTACATCATCAGTAATGGAAGTAAAAGGTCTGGCCTTAAAGGTAAAGCCAGGTTCCCGGTTGGATCCATGTCCTGTTAAAATCGTCCATCTTGTGATGAATACAATAGCTTCTGAATTAACATAATAAATGAGTCATTCATTACAGTAGTACCTCCAGAGGAAAGGAAGAAGGCAATTATGAGGCCCATACTTAAGAACCCAACTGCAGATACTATGATTTTCAGCAATTTCTGGCCAATTTCTTTGTAGTCATTTGTGTCAAAGGTGGCTGAAGCCCTGGTGAATAACCAACTTTCAAAGTTTACAAGTGACAGTGCTTCCCATGTTGGATTACGGTCAGGATTCTGAGCCTATCAGGGGGTGGAACTAGCATGTCTAGCCATGATGAACAGGCTCTAGTTGAACCAGGATGGGGCCAAGGGGCAGCTCCCATCCAACTGGATCTATCCACAGCCTTCGACATGGTGCCTCATGATATACTAGTCTCCCTGTTTAATGAAATATGGGGTCAAAGAGTTGGCTTTGGGCTTGCTTGCATTCTTTCTGATGGATCAATGCCTGGCAGTCAAGTTGTCACGTCAACAACCATCCTATTCTAAATCAGAGTGTGGCAACTCTGTTTAGCATCTACGTGGCCCCTCCGGCCTGTCCAACTGTATGAGTTTATTTATTTTATTTATTTATTTATAAAGCGCCCGAATCACCCCATCAGGGTATCTCCGCGCTCGGACTGCTATACGCAACCAAGGGGATACAAATCAAAACAAAGTCGCTTTCAACAGCTTTCTAAACCTCAGATAGTCAGTGCATTGTCGTAAGTGGATGGGGAGTTGGTTCCAATATCGTGGGGCCAGGTGGTAGAAGGCTTTGCCACCCATGCGTGCTTTTTTGAAGCGCGGGATTTGGAGAAGTGCTTTAGATCCGGAACGGAGGTGTCTGGAAGGCAGGTACCTGACGAATTTGTCTTTTAGGTAACTGGGACCTAAGTTGTTTAAGGATTTGTAAGCCATACAACAGATCTTAAATTTGATCCTCTTTCGCACTGCTAGCCAGTGCAGTTTTTGAAGAAGGGGGAGAGACTCGGTTCTAGGGGGGGCATTGGCCACCAGGCGAGCCGCCGTGTTCTGGACTACCTGCAATTTGTTCAAAGAGCTTTCATTAGCTGCAATCAGTAAAGCATTGCAGTAGTCCAGACGGCTCAATACCAATAAGAATCACAAAGAAGAGACAAGGGAATGAGCCTTCTCTGACTCCCCTACCGTCACTGAAATCTCACACAACAGAGAAGTACTAAACAAAACGAAAAATGGAGGAGGTACTGAACTCCACAAAACCTCCTAAGTGCACCGACCACTAGTCGATATCACAAGGACAACAAGAAACAGGGAAAGACAAAAACTGTCTTAATACTGCCCTCACACACTTTGCAGTGTCATGCTTCATCATTGGGCCGCATCTAACACCCAGGTGCAGACCAACACACTGAGTGGAGCGCAAATAATATTTTGTGTGAATGAAGATTAGTGGTGAGGGTACAGTATATATAAAAGAACACACACGACAATGACAAACAAAGGAAAGAATATTCCTTAAAAGGGGACCAAAAAGTGCAGACACATACAGTTAAAACTACCTAACGGGCAACCGTAATCATTCTTTATTCCTGTCACCCCTTGGTAGGATTAAAACTAGGATATTGGGGTATTCAGGGGAGGTAAAAGCCCCTATACCCCTGCTGCGAATACCAACATGTTTCTGCCAATTCTATGCGCCCAACTGGATCGCTCTGGCATTCATCAGGGTGTTGGTCCCTCGTTGTGTAGTCTCAAACCCTAATTGGGTGTATTACCTTAAATACTCAGACGAACAATGTCCACTATTGCTTCCCTCTGGGATCATTTCCGAGAGGAATCCTTTTTACGAGTTCACAAGAATTGCTCTGAACCCGGGACCTTTGTGGGACCGTGGTCTTGTCGTCGGAGGACCGGCGTGAGGCAATGACCCTGAGTGGTTCTTTGGAGTAAGTGTGACGACAAGACCACGGTCCCACAAAGGTCCCGGGTTCAGAGCAATTCTTGTAAACTCGTAAAAGGATTCCTCTCGGAAATGATCCCAGAGGGAAGCAATAGTGGACATTGTTCGTCTGAGTATTTAAGGTAATACACCCAATTGCCCGTTAGGTAGTTTTAACTGTATGTGTCTGCACTTTTTGGTCCCTTTTTAAGGGAATATTCTTTCCTTTGTTTGTCATTGTCGTGTGTGTTCTTTTATATATACTGTACCCTCACCACTAATCTTCATTCACACAAAATATTATTTGCGCTCCACTCAGTGTGTTGGTCTGCACCTGGGTGTTAGATGCGGCCCAATGATGAAGCATGACACTGCAAAGTGTGTGAGGGCAGTATTAAGACAGTTTTTGTCTTTCCCTGTTTCTTGTTGTCCTTGTGATATCGACTAGTGGTCGGTGCACTTAGGAGGTTTTGTGGAGTTTAGTACCTCCTCCATTTTTCGTTTTGTTTAGTACTTCTCTGTTGTGTGAGATTTCAGGCTCAATACCAATGCCTGTACCAAGGTTTTCCGAGTGGAGAGTGGTAGAAAGGGGAAAACTCTTCTAAGAAGACTGAGACTGTGAAAGCAGGGTCCCGCAGTTGTGGTGATATGTTCCCCCAATATAAGTTTCTGGTCTATTCTGACTCCCAGGTTTTTTACCACCTGTTTTGGACTTGGGGCAGAGCCTAGAACCTTCGGCCACCAGCTAGGGGACCATCTAACCGTTGCTTCTCCAAATAGCATTATTTCTGACTTTCCTGCATTTAGCTGGAGGAAATTATCCTTCATCCAATCCGCGATAGCTTTCATACCCTCCGCAAAGGTGGTCTGAATGTTCGAATTAGTTTAGTCGAAGGAGAGGAGAAGTTGGGTATCATCAGCGTAAGATATAGGACAGAATCCCAACTTCCTCAGTAGTCTTGCTAAAGGAGTAACATAAACATTGAAAAGAGTAGGGCTCAGACAAGAGCCCTGTGGTACTCCCTTGGTCACCTTGGTGGTCTGCGAGCGGAAGGGGCCAAGGTGAATGGTCTGAGTTCTTTCAGACAGAAAGTTATCCATCCATTTCAGGGCATTCCCTTTAAGGCCTATGTCCTCCAGTCTCCCAAGTAGAGTCTGGTGGGAGATGGTATCGAACGCTGCGGACAAGTCAAGCAGCACCAATAGTACCGCTTGACCGTTGTCCAGCAGCGCTCTGATGTTATCAGTAACTTCCACCAACGCAGTCTCTGTACTATGTCTGGGTCGGAATCCAGATTGAGAGGCATCCAAACAGTTCGAGGATTCAATGAATTTGGACAAGTACTTGTTAATGTGCCTTTCTAGGAGTTTACTCTGTAGAGGGAGCAGAGAGATGGGGCGATAGTTGGAAACATCTTCCGCAGGGATTTTGGGGTTTTTCCTGATGGGAAGAATTTGTGCTGCTTTCCATTATGGTGGGAGAGTGCCTTCCTTCATGGAGCTATTTAAGATAGAACAGATGGGTCCGGCTAATTGCTTGGATAGTATTGAGGCAGTTTTGGCAGGGATGAGATCTGATGGAGACCCTGATTTAACAGATTTAAGTAGAGCTTCTGTCTCCTCCGGTGTAAGTGTCGGGAAGTTTTCCAGAGAAGAGACATAAGGAATGGCTGGTAGGGGGTCAATCTTAGGGCCTGTCTGAGAGGCCTTAGCCGAAGTGATTTTGTCATAAATCATATCAATTTTCTGGGTTAGGTGGTTAGCTATGTTGTCACACAGGGCTTGCGATGGAGCAGCTTCAACATCGCAGGCCTTGGGGTTAGTGAAAGTTTTTAAAATCTGGTAAAGAGTTCTCGGAGTATTTCCTTCATGTTCAAGTTGAGAGGCAATATGTGTTTTGCCGGCGTTTTTCAAGTTTTTGTGATACTGAGTCAGTGCATGCTTGAATCTATCTTTGTCTTGTGTGTCGTGTGAGTGGCGCCACTGACGTTCAAGTTTTTTACACTGACTTTTTTCGGTCCGGAGGGAGACCGAGTACCATGTTGCCTGATGGCGTTTATTAATGGTAGGGCACTGTTTCAGGGGGGCTAGGTGGTCTATGGTGGATAGCAAGCTGGTATTAAAGGAGGCTAAACGCAGCTCTGTACTGTCAGATTCCGGGTTTCGTGGTGGGATGAAAGTATCTTGGAACTGTGTGGGCGTGATTTTATACCACTGTCTGTTGCTTCTTTTGGAGAGTGGTTTAGGAGCGGTGTGTTCCTTGGGGCCGCTGATACTGAACTCAATCATAGAGTGGTCTGACCAAGTCAAGGGGCAAGTTGCCCCGTAAGAAATGTTGGGGGAGTTAGTTAGGATTAAATCTAGCGTATGTCATGCTAGATGAGTGGGCTCATTATTTATTCTGCTAAGGTTGAGTGTGGACAAATCTGACAGAAATGAGGCAGCCTCTTGGTTGGCGGAATTTTCGCTGTGCACGTTGAAATCACCAAGAAGTACAAAATTCCTGGCTGAGATAACATGTGGGGAGATGAGTTCCATGAGTTGTGGGGTGAAGTTAGAGAGTGGTCCCGGAGGGCGATATACTAGGGCTCCTTTCCAGCTGAGTCGTGAGTGTAAATAAATTCTAAAGACTAGTACCTCCAGTAGGTCATTACAAATTTGGTCTAGAATGGATATTTTGATGGGGTCTCTATATACGATGGCTATTCCCCCTCCCCATCCTAGGCGGTCTGTCCAGTTTTTGTATGCGATATCCCTCTGGAAGAGCCACTGCTATTGCGGGGTTGGAGCTGGGTTTGGTCCAGGTTTCGGTCAGAAACCCTAAGTGAGGACGAGTGGAGGATAGTAGATCCCATATATTAATGGCGTGTTTTGGCAGCGATCTAACATTAGCCAAAAAACAGTTCCAGCCTCCGATGTTGTGGGGGATCTGAGGAGAGTCTATTTGTTTCATACTTTGGAATCTGCAAGATCGACATGAGATAGGCCCAACTGCTTCTATGGACGTGGGGCATGTTGAGTCCCCAATATGACTGCTGGCGTACTCTTTTTTAATCCTTATCAGCTCCTGACTAGTGTAGGTGTGGCGAGCATCTATCCTATTTGTGAAATTAGTAGGATTTAGGGCGGAACCGGCAGGGGTTCCTGCTCCTGGCGACGTACAGGCGCGGACGGGCGCAGATGTGCTTGCCTTAGGCGCGCCAGCGGCGCGCCCGCTGCATGCGTCCGCTGCGTGTCGGCCCAGGCATGTGTTTTTATAGAGAGGTGTGCAGCGCGACTGCTAACCTCCTTCTGGTTTCCGGTGGAACTACTAAGTTCACTTCCGGTGGGTGTCACCTCCCTCCACCCAAACGGAACAATCCGCGTTGGAACAAGGAGGGATACAATTGTGTGGAACAACAGGTAGGTTTGTGCAGCAAGAGTTAGAAATAACAATGTGGTTTAAAACTTTTAAAATCTGTACATAGGTGTCAATTAAAACTTCTGAGCCCTTTCCCAGGCACACTACAACTAAGTACATAGCGTACTGTGCAAATTAAAGCTGCAAACAGCATGAAATAAAGATGAAAGGAGCCCTTTCCCAGGCGCTCCGCAAGCTACGTGAAAGCGAGTTCAATAAAGAACGAGTCACCTTAGAACCTTGAGCGCGTCCCTTATGACCTACGTGGATAACACCTAAATGAGCATAAATATGAACAGTGAAACCTCCTTCATGGAGTCTAATTTTATTGATTGAAAGTAGTGTCATTGATTATAAAAGAACTGCCTGAAGCTAACTAGAGAAAAGACAAAGGTCCTTATTTTAGAAGGATCCTGGACTATTTAGACTCGTGTTGTGGCCTTAAGAATTGCACCCCAGTAAACTCAGGGACCTATTTACAAGTCCTTTGCGCCGCCGGTGCATCACTTTCTATGACGCTCTGGCGATGCAGAGTGCAGACCCATGTCTACGAGGCCACGAAAAGCCACTTTGCATGGCTTTTCATAGCCTCGTAGATATGGTGTAAAGCAACGCAGCACAAGTTGTTGCGTTGCCTTACACGACATCAGGGACGTGTTCCGTGGGCGTTGCGGTGAGTGTTCCCACGCAACACCCAAGGGTTTTGGCGCATTTCCAGATTTATAAGGATCTGTAAACCTAGGAATGCGTCAAAACTGTATGCCTCCACAGGTCAGGCATAATGAGGAGAAATATCTTTACTTCTCCACGTTTTTCCTCATTCCATGTATCGTCTTTAAATGTGTTACTGGACATGCCCTTCCTTATCTCTCTTTTCTTACTCATATCCACACCCAGCATCCACATAACCTTCACTCTGTTTCCCTGTTTCTTCTGACCTTTTCTCAATCTGTTTCTTTTCTTGTTCCTTCTTTCCTACAAGCAATGGGAGTCCCTCCTCTTCAGTACGTGCAGGTTAGACTCTCTAATTCCCTGCCGTTCTAAAGTTACCTTTCCTCTCCCTGTCACCATGGTCTTCTATTTCAGCATTTCTTTATGTTTTTTTTATTAACATGTGATATATTGTGCAGCACATTAGCCTAAACTCTGTATAAATTCAATATGATACAAATATAAAATGCACATAATAGTTAAATTAAATATGATACAAATATTAAATGCACATAATTGTTAAATTCAATATGATACAAATATTAAATGCTCATAATTGTTAAATTCAATATGATACAAATATTAAATGCTCATAATTGTTAAATTAAATATGATACAAATATTAAATGCACATAATTGTTAAATTCAATATGATACAAATAATAAATGCTCATAATTGTTAACTATCATGAATAGACTTTTTCTGTGGAGTTTATATTTAAAATACAGGGGTACTACATTAGTAAACTATTTCCTCCTCTTGTGTAAGGGATGGTGGAATAAGATGAATCACTTTAAATACTTGCATGAAAAAGTCTGAATTTAATATTAGCATCCTGGACCTGTTTGGAATAGAAAGATTGGGCCAGCTGATCAGAAGGCTTGCAGTGCGGCCACTGATTCCTGTTAATGCCTCCACGGCACCTTCAGTGACGGCATGAGGCAGATGGGACACTTGGCCTGTTTGTTTACCTGCAGGCGAGGCTCTTAAACTGTAATGATCAATCAATCAATCAATCAATCAGGGGAATTGTAAGCGTGCTACTCACCCGTGAGGGTCTCAAGGCGCTGGGGGGGGGGTCCGCAGATCAGTTAGCCGAAGAGCCAGGTCTTGAGGGTCTTCCTAAAGGTGTTCAGGGAGGGGGCGCGTCTGATGTCTGCCGGTAGCTCGTTCCAGGTCTTAGCACCTAATGATGGGTGCTAATATCTTTATTGCCCACATGCAGCCTGAAGAAAAGAGCTTCTGATTGCCTTTTATAACCTTTATGGTCCTTGCATTTGGCTCAGACCCATAATTCCGGCGTTAACTTTAGCAGCTGTTAATGCCTTCGGCAGAGGGCAGTAATGCTTATATTCTTCTCAAATAATCGACGACCCCATTCAGTTACAGGCATATGGAAAATGTCTCTATGTAAATACTGCTAGTATGTAGCAAATTCTATTCCAATTCACAAACACAGTAGCACACATGAAAATAACATGAACGCAAAGAATGTTAAAACAGAAGCCCAACAGATGCCAGCTGGCATTAGAATCAATTCACTAGTTCTCACAAGAGCATGCATGGACAGGAATGCATGCACAGAATAAACCCACATAACAACATGACTGGGGAGTCTGCCTGCAGCCATACCCTTCAAACGAGCACAGAGAAAATCAACTCTTCTACACGTGGTGCAGGTGTGACTAACATTATGCTGGCAGGCTGCCAGCCACAGTTTAATATGATATAAACTGGAGGGAGGGCACAAGACAAAATGCACACATTTTTATGAAAGAAATTTGGAGCCTGCCTACACGTGCAAAAAAATGGATTTTACTGCAGCTCAGAGTTATTGCCAGTGATTAAATCCAGAATTCCACACATCGTTTTGTGTATTTTTAAGTGAGGCTCCCTACCTATCACAGGAATGCACAGAAATGTGTCTTGCAAATCAATCCACCATAGGTACCCATGCTGAACCAGTGCCTAATTTGCAAAAAACATAAGTGTCAGGTTCTTCGTCAGGAGGTCACTGCAACTTGCACCACACACTACCTCTGACAGTGCCGCCAATGACAGTACCTTCACAACTACTAACCATCACACTCCTACAAGTGTGACAGTTCAGACGGCTTCAGGCCTCCAAAGGTATAAGAATGGCTTGGACGGCAGATATAAGTAGTTTTTAATATATATTGAACTCATAAATAAATGTTGTTGTGCTCATCTACAAATTACACCAGCAGCGCCACCTTGTGGCAGACTGTCATAAGTGCTGGTGCTGAGCTCCGGAAACCACCGGCTCAAATTATGCTCTGTGTTGAACCAAACAGATCAAACCCAACAGACACAGTAACCAAAGCCAGAGGTCTTATTTATTGGTGCCTGTGGTTTGCAACTGGCACCCCAAGTTCTGCCTCTTTAACTGCTTTTTGTCAAATTTCAACTTTTTACATTATACTTGTAATTGTTATATATTTGTTGGCATCCATTTTTTGTGCTTTCGTTATGCACAAAGGGGGTATGATGTCTCTTCCTGAAATATCATCAGTGTCTTAGGTACTTACAGGGATGTCCTCATGATCACTGGCCTGACGTCACTTCTTATGATGTCATCAGAATCAAAGGTCACATAATGCTACTTGCTGTGAGAGCCAATCAGTATGCGGTGTCAGATTTGCTATCCCGAATATTATGGTAACATCAGGCCAGTACAATTTAACTTAAATGTGATTTGCACCACAGATATAATAATGTGATTAAAACATTGTTGTGTAATTACACCAAAATGAATAAGTTGAACAATACACCCCACACATGAATAAGAACATAAATACTGGAGAAATCATATTATCAGTCCATTAACAATACACTCCTCTAGGATGCAGCACCAACCACACACAGTGCAGCAGTCATGTAACTACACGACCACATCAGAGGTGACTCCACCTCCAAACGCACTGCAAGAACACCCACCAACAGAGATCAACACATCCACACAGGACACAACTCCATCCACACAGGACACAACTCAGTCCACACAGGACACAACTCTATACGCACAGGACACAACTGTATCCGCACAGGACACAACTCCATCCGCACAGGACACAACTCAGTCCACACAGGACACAATTCTATCCACACAGGACACAACTCCATCCACACAGGACACAACTCCATCCACACAGAACGCAACTCCATCCGCACAGGACACAACTCCATCCGCACAGGACGCAACTCCATCCGCACAGGGCGCAACTCCATCCGCACAGGACGCAACTCCATCCGCACAGGACGCAACTCCATCCAGACAGGGCACAACTCCATCCACACAGGACGCAACTCCATCCACACAGACCACAACTCCATCCCCACAGGGCACAACTCCAACCGCACAGGACACAACTCCATCTGCACAGGACAAAACTGCATCCACACAGGATGCAACTCCATCCACACAGGACGTAACTCCATCCACAAGGACACAACTTCATCCACACAGGATGCAACTCCATCCACACAGGACACAACTCCATCCGCACAGGACACAACTCATTCCACACGGGACGCAACTCCATCCACACAGGACACAACTCCATCCACACAGGACACAGCACCATCCACACAGAATGCAACTCCATCCTCTCAGGACGCAACTCCATCCTCACAGGACGCAACTCCATCCACACAGGACGCAACTCCATCCACACAGGGCACAACTCCATCCGCACAGGGCACAACTCCAACCACACAGGACACAACTCCATCCGCACAGGACAAAACTACATCCACACAGGATGCAACTCCATCCACACAGGACGTAACTCCATCCACAAGGACACAACTTCATCCACACAGGATGCAACTCCATCCACACAGGACACAACTCCATCCGCACAGGACACAACTCATTCCACACAGGACACAACTCCATCCACACAGGACACAACTCCATTCACACAGGATGCAACTCCATCTGCATCGTACACAACTCCATCTGCACAGTACACAACTGCATCCACACACAATGCAACTCCATCCACACAGGACACAACTCCATCCACACAGGACGCAACTCCATCCACACAGGACACAACTCCATCCACACAGGACACAACTCCATCCACACAGGACACAACTCCATCCACACAGGACACTACTCCATCCATACAGGACACAACTCCATCCTTAAAGGACGCAACTCCATCCTTAAAGGACGCAACTCCATCCACACAGGACACAACTCCATCCACACAGGACACAGCTCCATCCACACAGAATGCAACTCCATCCTCTCAGGACGCAACTCCATCCTCACAGGACGCAACTCCATCCGCATAGGACACAACTCCATCCGCACAGGACACAACTCAATCCACACAGGACACAACTCTATCCACACAGGACGCAACTCAATCCACACAGGAAACAACTCCATCCACACAGGACACAACTCCATCCACACAGGACACTACTCCATCCACACAGAACACAACTCCATACACACAGGACACAACTCCATACACACAGGGCATAAGAGACACATATAGAGGGTGGAACTCCACAAACATAGGGTAACACACAATCCGCACATAGCATAGATCCACTCATGGAGGGCTCACCTCATCACCATCCTGCCCCAGAGGGCACACTCGGCTGGCACATAATGCCACCCACACAGGACACCACACAGGACAAGGCTCCAAAAAGACAGAGCAGAGCTTTATTCGCGCAGTGCATTAAGTATTCCACCCAAGACGTGGCTCTGGCAACACAGGTTGCACTGCACCATTACACCCCACACAAGGCACTCCCGCTACAGAGCCAATTTCCACCCACCTAGGCCACAACACCGCTTGTGCAGGTCACAGCACTACCAGCGAGAGGGGCTACAATCTCAAGCGGGGACGGACACATGCGGCTTCCCTTCGGTTTCTCCCAACACACTTCTATTGGAGATCTCATCAGGTATTAGATTCTATAGGGACATCTCCCAGCCAGAGTGTTTCACACTGTACAGGTCTCTTCAAATGATAACCTCTCTGGAGCTTTGGAATGGGTTTTTGGTGATCCACCATAACCGTGGCTCTTACTGGAAAGCCTCTAAGTGGGTGCAGAAACTGGTGACTGTAGCCCCTATAAAAATTCTAGATCCCTAACAGAGCATACTAAATCTAAGGAAACTCTCCCCTCACTCCAGGGCATTCCCATAAGTAGGGTACAAATCATGAAATAAATTCTTCCTACTGTAATGCTCATGGATGAAAAATGCAGCCTCCATTTTAGGGCTGACTAAAGGTTTCATGCTTGGGTGGTCTTTCGGGTGATGATGGAGCGCTGCTTGAGTAACAAGAGAGGGGACACAAATCCCTTCCACAATGAGGAGAGCCCCCAGGAGCTCTTTGGTGATAGTTTAGAACATCTTCACACTGGTGGAGAGTCGCAGTAATGATGAGTGTAGTGAATCACACAACAAATTCCTCTGCCTTGCTGTATGAAGAGTATAGCCACAGAGCAAGGTACCCAGCCTCTGTAAAGAAACAGACTACCTCAGGGGCTTTTACACCCTTAATCTATTGATAAAGTAATCAGCCTCACCCACATGGGGGACAGTGCTAAATGCAGTTCCATTACCTGTGAAGAGTGGGCAAGAAAGGCCTCCCCAGTCACAGGACACCCCGGGGAAAGAGCACACCTTACTCAGCAGTGGCCAGGAAGCAAACATCGGTCTTCCGAGAGGTCACGAAGGGGCACAGGCCATGTCCGCCTCTCAGATGGGCCTCCGTAGCAGGCCACACTATGGAGACCACTCCCCACAGCGCACTGGTCCTCACGCAGAGTACTCATCTGAATCAGACAAACCTTACATTCATTGTGAGGATTGGCCAGATCCGTAAAGAGTGGCTTTGAGCATGTTGGATCAACGCAAGGAAGGTTCACTGTCTCCTGTCATTCATGATAAAAGGAGTGTCACTCCCACCTTTAGCGAATCCATGAAATCACAGTTAACGCTGCACATGACATTGTATTCACGGCTCACCCTCACACAAACTACTGACCGTCTGCACAAGCAGTCTAGTGGCGTTCACCTGCTGCACAATGGATGCTGACAGTGTCCTTTGACTCTGATTTTACTGGCTTGGGCTCTCATGCACACTCCTTCAACAGCACAAAACTGAAAAGACATTTATTTCAGCAGTCAGAATTAACAGCTGTATCAGGGTGGGTGAGCCAGATGTTTCTAGAGCTAGCAGCAGGCCACAGTCACAGATCCAAGCTGTTGGCCAGTTTCCTAAGAAACCACCCTGTGTACTTACTAACTGTAGGAGGCAGTGCAAGGGCTGCAGACAACACAGCTTGGAAAGGCACAGAACAGAATAATAACACGGCCTCAGGGGGCTACAAGTTGATTCATAGGGTGCCTTTAAAACTGGCCTTTCTAGGTCTCAGTTATGAAAACCAGCTGGGCCAAACTTGGTAGCTTTAATCATGGCTGTAGGAAGGATGTGGGCCTGCGGCTTCCTCAGCGGTTTTACCTGATATTAATTAATGGTCACGTCAGTGGTCTTATGCACGATATCTTTATGCATCATTATATAACCATAAGAACATGGTATTAGTTATTTAGTTTGAAAGTATATCTTTATATGGGCGTAGGGACATTTGTCTGAGACTTACAAAGAGCGAACCTAGCTAAAAAGCAATGGCGCCCATTACAGAAGCCGTACAGAGGAGTGTAAGGACAAGGGAGGGGAGAGGAGGACACTGATGAACAAGAGGAGAGAATGGCTGTAGGGATAGAAACTACACCAGACGGTTGGGGGAGATGAGTTTATGGATCGGCGAGCACATCGGGGGTGGAGAGGGCAGGTATTTAACATGAAACAAAACCTGCAGAATTAGAACTAGAGGACAGATCTACAAAGTCATTTTGCAGTTGCAACACCTGAGAGTCACAAAGTCCCAGGGTTAGCAACTACAAAATGGCTTTTTCTCACGTACTAAACCCATAACGGATTGCTATTTAGAAGGTACGTGTTTAGAGCGTACCTTCTAAATAGCGATTAGTTAAAGTATGCATCAATATTTTGCAAACAAAATCCGGTTGCAAAATATTGGAATTTTACCGACACCTCAAAGGAGATGGGACCCCTTCCGCTTTCTGAATGATAAAAAACGAGTTTGTTCGGGAGTAGGCAGTGGTCAATAGGACCACAGCCAACTCTCAAACAAAGAAACAAACAAACAAAAACCTTTACTTTTTAAACGCAATCCCCGTTTCGTTGGGCTGCATTTAAAAAAGTTTACTTTATATAAAAGAGATCGAAGACATGCTGGTCTGCTGACCCCTGCAGGCCACCATCCCAGTGATGGCGTCTTACTGCAGTGAGTCAGAATTTGTGACCTACTTATTGATAAGGTAGGTCGGATTGCAACTCACTACGATTCGGAATTTTGTGAACCAACCTAATAGTACCTAAGTCAATTCGCAAAATTTCTTTCCATTCACAAGAAAGTCTCTGCGCAATTTACAACCACTTTTTGTAAATGGAAATTTCATACATCAGGCCCTTTGTTCTTTACCATAACTTATCATTCACACAATGCCCACATTAACTAGAGCTGGAGTTAGAATATTAAATCTGCTCTGTCAATGTAACAGCAAAACAACTGTGGGGAATCATACCCAAAAGTGGAGGCTCGCCTCTCCCTCTCATTCTGTTTCTCGCCAGTCCTCTCGCTCCTCTGGGGTATCTTCTCCTTCACCCAAGAGAAAAAGAAGGGCAGGGAGGAAGACCATGAGAGGACTAAAAGGATTGTTTTAGAGACTTTGACGTCCTTGAAAAAAGACAACCCAAAATATGAGGCAAGCAGGAAATCTGGAAACTGAAATGCTATCAGCATCTGATATTTCTTCAGATAGTGAAGACTCCCTCTCTGCCTTGGAACAAAAGGGGAAATATATTGCAAATAATTTTCGGCAGGATGTCTTGTCGCATGTAAGTGAAAGCATGGGTTTTTGCCTTTAGAGAACCCAAACAACTCAAAAGATTCAGTTCTGGGACAGTGTAAGAGACCTCCAAATTCTAGCCTGCCTCTTCACCAGTTTGTTCTAGAAGTAATTAAGAAAGAATGGAAGGATCCTGAGCAGATTTCACTTCTAAAGTGTGTTGCCTGACAATGTTCAAGTGGATTTTGTAGCTGATTACTTTCGGGTCAGATTTTCAACGGCGGAGGAAAACGTCTTAAAGGACCCTCCTGAAAAGAGGATCGATTCCTTCCTCAAGAAGGTCTTGTTCAGAATCCCACAGCTGGTGCGTATGGGGTTTATACAGCTCAATCTTTCGTTTTGGATTTCAAATCCCTATTTAAAGTGACTCAGAAGGGTGCTGATTATTCACAACTTTGGAGGCCATGGAAAAACAGGTCAAGCTGTTATCAGGTATCTCTTTTGATGCCGTCAGATCAGCTGCTTTGGCAAGCGAGGCATCTACTGCGTCAAGATGTAACCTTTATTTAAAAGATTGGAACGTTGTTTCGACGCGGACAGCCACCACATTAAAGTCGCCCTTTAAAGGTTCCAGACTATTTGGTTCAGATTCGGAGTATACATTACATCATCTGTTTAAAGAAATGAGACATTCTTCATCCATCAGACTTCAAAATCTTCAAAATCATCTAAATGGAAATTTTCCTTCAGGAGACAGTAGGTACAAGACCAAACTTCAAGGGCAAATGTAAATCATCCTCTTTCTGTTCCTTCATGAAGCAGAAGCAGCATACTGTGCCGGAATGAGAGGAGGAAATGGCTAATCATTAAAAGTTTGACGACAAATACACACCTCTTCTCCGAACGGCAAGCAGTAACCACCAAAAAGTGGGCTCTGCAGATATTAAACAGAGTATAACAGATCAAAGCTCTGTCATTGCTGAAGTCATTGCTAAAGCCCTCATGGATCCTTACAATGCCCATGCCCAAGAATCCACTGAAGAGGAAGACACTTCTAGAGGCAATATCACCATTAATACAGCAGGGACCAATCTATCCAGCCCCCAATGGAGGATCAAGGTCTACGAGTCCACTCCATTGTATGTCTAGTCCACAGAGCTATGATAAGATTTCTCCTGGTGACGACCTGACGGAATTGAACGATTTGGTGTAGGATATCCAATTCAAAATGGAGACACTTCAAACTGTTGGTTCTTTTATCCCCTCAAATCATTTCATGATTACTCTACATGATACTGTGCCAAGCGTCTTTAGAAAGATGGTAGCTCAATGATCACTCATTTCCATCTCCAGCGAATTCGGATTTACCCCTGTCTAGATGACTGGTTGCCTAATGCTTCATCCAGAGCACAGACGTTTCTCACTTTAGACTAGACGAAGGGCATAATTATGAGTTCGGTGGTCCATTGGGGATCCCTGGACCGCCAAATTTCTTCTGGGATTTCTTCTCAATGTACCCAAGTGCCAAGTTCAACCTTCGAGAGACATCAAATTTATTGGAGCAAGATTCCAAACTGATCTGGGGAAGGTCTTTCATCCAGAAAAGCAGATTCTTTAACTTCAAAAACGATTTACTGAGCAACCAGAAAGCTCCAGACAGATCTTGGAAGGAAATTCAACGGCATATGGTAGTTGGTGTATTTACTGTTCAAGGGGCCAGATTACATCCCTGTCCATTGTTGTGGCATCTGCACAAGCTCTATTCTCCAAAAATTCAGTAATTGGAGATGAAGTCCATCATTCAGTCGAGGTCACACAGGAACTGAATTGATGGTTCAATACGGACAACTTATACAAAGTGGAAATTATGCAACCTCTGCGACCTTTGATCTTAACAATGGATGCTGGTCAAACAGGTAGGAGAGTCATTCTCAATCTGTATTCATGTCAGCTCAGTTGATCAACGATGGAGGAAAAGGAGATCATCAAACTGGAAAGAATGAACTACAATATACAGAGCTCCTCAGAGAGTCAAAGCCTTTGTTCAGCAGAGGTATGTTTTGTTAGGACAGAAAGCACTGTCTGTAGACTACATCAACCATCAGGGGCGTACTCGATCCAAGTCCCTGAATCAAGTGGATGAATCTCCTAGGCTTGTGGACAGAAAACAATCTCTTGAGCCTATCAGCTATCTACATCAAGGGGAAAGACAAGTAGCAAGTAGGGTTGTTGAGCAGAAGCTTCCCTTCCTATGATTGGCAAGGACAATATTCAGGAAGATGAGCAAGAGGTTCGGAACCCCTTATATGCACCAAGGAACAAAGCCCATGTATACAGGTTTATGCTCCAGGTTCAAGGAGAAGGGATCTGGGGGAGCGGATGCAGTCCCATTGAAGTGATCCAGAAGGTTACTTTATGCCTCCCCTCCCTTTCATCTTATCCTGAAGGTCTTAGTCAAGAAGTGATCTTGGTGGTTCCACATTGGCCACGTCGATCATAAATTCTTGTACTGAAAGCTCTTGCTTCAAACCTTCCTTCAGTACTGCATCTCTTACTTCTCCTCTTAAGTTCCTTTCCTATAAGGTTTCTTTTCGAGTTGTCATAACGTCTGCTCATCGGATTGGGGAGATTTCAGCCTTACTATGTTATAGGTCATACCTAATGTTTTTTGTTTTTGATGGTGGAATGATTTTGAAACTTGAACCATCTTTATTTTTGAATTTTTTAATTTATTTTGCAATTTTATATAGCGCTACCTCGACCTGAAGGTATTGTAGCGCTTTACATGAGAACCAGTTACATTACACAAGGACACATTCTGAGGATTTTTAGGCCAGGGGAAATTCAGTGATTTGTCCAGAATCACATGATGTTGAGTGGACGCCGAGACTCGAACCTGGGGCCAGATTTACTAATATTTAGCACAATGCAACACAGCAAGACAACTTGCTGCAATGTGTGAAATAGAGAGGGCAGGAATACGCCACATTTACTTACATATGCGCATTCCTGCTCGCACTCTGTAATGCGACACTTGTGGCTGCCAGACACCAATTCAGGCTCCCTTGAGCCATGGAGCAAGAGTGCTTACGTTACAGACAGGATTGTTTTTGTGCTGGAAGGGGCACCTTCCTACACAAAAACAATCCTCTGACGTATCACACGCCTGCCACTTCTAAGAGCTGAAAACAACTGATGTTATTATTTCACAATTTAATGGTACTCAATTTACGAACCAAGGGAGGATGGAAGGCTGAGTTGGCCATGCCAGGATTCAAACACATGTCCTGCAGATTACAGTAGATGTCATAGGCAGAGTTTATCTCGCATAGCTATGCGTGGCATAGTAAATCTGCTGCAGCACATATCGTTGCCTTGCTTTACTGTGCGCTGAGAAGGCGTTCCATGGATGGAGTGTGGGCGGTCCCAGGCATCCACCATGGATTTTGATGCAATACAGGTTTAATAACACTAGTAAACCTGGGGATGCCTCAAAATATTGCGCCTTCCCAGGTGAGGCTTAACGAGGAGAAATAGGTTTATTTCTCCTCCTTATTTTCTCTTTCTATGTGTGCTGCTGCATTTGCATAGAAAGAGGAATATATATATATATATATGTGCGAGTGTGTGTTAGCATTATGATCAAGGGTGCACATGAGAGTAGCTGCTTTTCCCAAGATTGAACCTCTTCATTATTTCTCTACCCTCAGAGCATGCCAACCAACCATAAGTTCTAAACAGGAGAAACGTGTCTGTGGTTGTTCAATGTCTTGAGGTCAGCTTTTGGCTCACAGAAATCAAATAATTTGCGTTAGACACTAGTCTCAAATTACACTTGGACTCTCGGAAACTAAAATGTATGGGAAACTATATATGTCCAAATTTGGTGTGCTTCTAGGAACTTATGACAGCGAATACCCAGTGTTACTTGCCACATCACTGTTTTATATAACACTGTCGGTGTGTTTTTTTTCGATTCACAGTACTATGATACTAAATAAAAGAACCAAGTTAGGACAGCTTTCAGGGGTCTCGCGGTAGCTGGCGTAGGACCCATAAAAGGGTGGTATTGGGGGAAAGTGACTTTTAAAAGACATATGTTAAGATACTGTGGTTCTATCTCGCTCCCACAGGCCTCTAAGATAGTTCTGGGAATATCACAACGTGAGTGTTATCTTAAATGATGAAGGTGCCCCCGGGGTGCGTCTCCATGCCTGTGTCTCGTGTCTATACATCTCGTCTCGCGCTCAGCTCGAGCCCCATGAACAGTCTCAGCAGGTGAGACACCTGCCTGGCGGAAGCCCCCGGCTACAAGCAAGAGGGAAAGAATGTTATCAGAAGAAAAAAAAATCAGCCACATACCAGCCTCGGATTTCCACAGATTCACAACAAATGTGGATGTTAAAGGTGTAAGGAAGTGTTCGCTCGGAAAAACGCGCAATATCCCGCCTTTTTCAGTCAAAGCGGAAGAAAGTGACCAGTCCAGCTGCGGAAAGGTGACTGCACCTGAGCATTAGCCGGAAATGCAAGGAATGAAGGCATGGACGTCATTTAGGGTCCCCAGGGGTCGCATCTGCGACCCCTGGCTTGGCCATTGCGACCCCTGCCACTGTTCTTGCGACCCCTGGACTGTCAGGAGGAAAAGCAGAGCCAATAACAGAAGGGAAACAGGGTCCTAAATGGACCCCGTTTAGTTTCTGCAACTCGCAAAGTCACCAAACACACAGGCGCTCTGTTGTCAACAAATCTGCCTTGCAACACAGGCTCCCGTTAATAAAAAACTTTGTTTTTTCCAATGCTGCTCACAGCGAAGCTCTGCTGAAGGTAGTGCTGAGGGAACTGGGCATGACCTCTCAGGGGGAAGGGTGAGACACAAAGCCCCACTTGCAGGAAGAGTATGTTTCAGGGATGTGCAAGGTTGCTCAAGTGCATATGCAGGCAGTGCTTAATTTGAGCTGGTGATTTCCGGTGCTCGACACCGGTACTTAATTGTCAACGTGGGGGCTTGTGACAGTCTTCCACAAGGTAGCACTCCCTGGCTAATTTAGAGAGGACCACCACAACAGTTAATTTTTAATTCAATATATATTAAAACTAACTATTACCTGCCGCCCAAACCACTCTTATAGCTTTGGGCCCCTGAAATAGTCCGAATTGTCACACTTGTAGGAGAGTGATGGTTAGTAGATGGGTTGTTACTATCATTGGCAGCGTGGAAGGGGCGATGTGTGGTGCAAGCTGCAGTGGCCTCCTGACGAGAGCCCTAGCTCTTTTTTTATTTTATTTACAAATTAAGCACTGTATGCAGGGCATCTCATTCGGGGACTAGTGACTAAGATGAGGCAGTTCTAGAGACCAACTTAACTCTCTAAACACCACAACGCCTTCAGTGAACTGCAAGTTATTCAATTAACTAACCTGACGTGGAGGAGGCCATAGAAGCGACTTTTCTTAGTGGCGGCGCATTTCATTGGACAATGATCAGCAACATAATGATGGCTATTGAAATACTAGGGTTTAGCTATGCAGGCCAGAGTGATGGGATCCTTGTATGGGAAGGCTTCAAGTCTTCTGCTGCCTTCAGAACATGATTTTTAAGGATAGTGTCAAATGCACTTCACTTCAAGGTGACTGTGCCCAATGTTCTAATGTATTTATCAAATGCCGAGATGATGTTGTGTCGTGTGTGATACCATGATCCAGTCTTGGCTTTTTATCCAATAGCACTTTGCATTGTGGGACTTGAAGTTTTCGTTTGGCATATTATTCATGTGGTTTAAAAATCACAGCAGGAGAGTTGTTCAATTCAAAGCAAGGACTGCTTGAAGGATGATGCCTCTTGGCAACCTTGCACACCTTTCCGTTCACTGTTGCCCTTAATGTCATGACGTCATTCACGGGGTCGCCAGGGTTTCATAGCTGCGACCCCCCTGGCTTGCTCCTTGCTACACCTGACAATGCCTTTGCGGCCATGGCCTCAAAGGTAGCAAAATCAGTTCCAAGAACACAGGGGTGGATCCGCATTCCTTATTTTCTGCCCATTTTTCATTATACAAATAGTGAATAATACTCTACTATTCACTATTAGTGTAATTAAAAAATGGAGCACGCTGGAATGTGACCTTTGGTGGGAGCTGTGATGAGCAAAACTAGTTTTAAATATATGCTGTGTGCGTGCTTGCGATGAGTGTGTTTATGTAACTGAGTGTTTGTACGTTTGAACATGCGTGTTTGTATGCGTAAGAGGTAAGTGAAAGTGAGTCAGCGACAGATGAGTGAGATTGTGTGAGATTGAGTGAAAATAAGTGAGTAAGATTATGAGTGGATGCAAGGGAGTGAGAATTAATAAGTGTCAGGGGTGTACGAGTGTATGAGTGAGAATGAGTGTGAGTAAGACAAGGATTCTGAGTGAGTGAATGTGAGTGAGAGTGAGAATGTGATGTGATGCTTGCAAGCTTGGCATTGACCTTGGTTTACTGAAGGTAATTATTGTCCAATAGAGAGACCCAAGGCAAAATACTGCCGCTGGCATGCCTGAGGGAATTTTTAGCATGACAGACACTCGTGACAAGAGACTGGCACACTGTGGATAATTGTTGCTATAAAGGACACTAATGGTAAAATACTAGGTACTGTCATAAAAGAGCTAATTCATGGGGTATAGGACACCCATGGAAAAATACTGACATACCTGAGGACATTTTTGGCTTGTGGACACTAGTGGCAAAATGTTGGCACTAGCACAATGGAGGTCATTCTTGGCATAGAGGGTGGCAACTATGAATAATGGTTGCCCTCACATACTAAAGTAACTTTTGACATAAGGGTCACCTATGGTATAGGGGAGCCGAAACTGCAAAATACTAGCACAGGCGTATTTAATATTATTTTTGGTATAAAGGGCCACCCGCTGTAAAATGCTGGCCCTGGCATGATGGAGGTAAATTTTGACATACGGGGTACACCCATAGTACATTTTTAAAAAATGGGGTTAACTCCTGTGGAGTGTCAGGTTTCATTGGGTTTGCAAACCAGGAAATTATATTAATATTTAATAAGTGCTCTTACAGCACCTAGGGCATTTTAGCAAATTTATGTGGAAATGGGCTTTAAAATACACTATATTACCCATTCTTCTGAATTTTTCTCTGGGTAACAAACCCCCTTGAAGAAGTCTGGCTTACTCTCTTGGGTCAATCACTATAATTCAGGGACTTTCAAAGATCGAGCCAGTACATTAATTTAGGTGGAATCTAAAAAAAAATGTGTCTGCGCTATGCAGTACAATAATCAAGCAGTTCTTATGGAACTTCAGTGATATCAATAGTTGAGATGTTAAGGTCATTTGACATGCCTTCCTGGGACAATTTAGGGTCTTAGGATGTCACTTCCTGTGATGTCATTAAGGTCAAAGGGTGAGTGATGTCACTTCTGCTACCCTTGCCATTTTGGTGAATCGACACCCATGAAGGAAGGGAACAACTTTAGATTTTTCAGCGCCTGTGCGTGGGGATTTACTACGGTTTTGCGTGGATGTTCGCGTGGTGCAAAACAAAGCATTGTGTGGATTTACTTAGCATTATGAAAGCATGCTAGATCAGCACAAATGTGCGTGTGCAACCCTCAGTAAATAACAACCCTAGAGTTGTCCACTATTCAAGTCGAAATTTTTCCCCAAAACAAGTCTTGTATGCATTGCAGGAGCAGCTTTTGCAGACACAAAACAGCGATGGAAATTCTGCACTGCCAAGGGGAGACAGCAGAATTGCATCACCTATGCGATTGCCCAGAACTCACATAACTAATGCCCCCGATAAGATTCACATAACTAATGTTCCCTGGGAGGGACAGTTATTGTTTTTTTCTATTCGGCCCCACCATGGTTTCAATAGCAGTCACAAACAGAAGGTCAGGTGGCGGCAGTGCTTAATTTGTAAAATATTAAGTGCCAGGGCTCTGACCAGGAGGCCACTGCAGCTTGCACCACACATCGCCCGGTATCATTGCTGCAAAAACAACTACTAACCATCTCTCTCGCATGTAAATGCGACAGTTCAGATTATTCCAGCTCCCCAAAGCTAAAGGAATGGCTGGGGAGGCAGGTATTAGCACTATTTTAATGTATATTGTATTCCTAAACAACCGTTGTTCTGCTTATCTCTAAATTAGATGAGCAGCGCCACCATGTGGTAGACTGTCAACACCATACTTAGAACAGTTAGGCGCCGGTGCCGAGCACCGGAAACCAATTAAGTGCCGGTGATGAGCACCGGAAAGCACCGGCTCAAATTAAGCACTGGGTGGCGGTAATGATGTCAGATGAGCTGCCTTTAATTGCACCGGCCCACCGATATCATTCCCATAGACCAGTGGTTTTCAAACTTTTTGATGCCGCGTAGCCCTAATGTTAAAAAAAAGAAATCCTAGGAGCCCCCCCACACACACAATTTGTCACAATTATTCTGTTAAATTGGCAGGTATTTAACATTGCACTTAAGTAATTTTTTCCCTTTTAAAAATGCAATCAAATATATGTTTGTGAAACATACTGTTCTGGTCAGCCAGGCCTCACTAAAGTGTAAAAATATCCAGAGTGTGATTATCAGAAGTGGGTGGGAAGGGAGAGCTTTGAACAATATTTGGAGTCCCCTCCCCTTTCACACCTACTCCCAGCCAGGATGTAAATGATAAAAGGTGTTAGTGATGGCCTATTACAGAGTGGTTTATTGCCACTCATTTCTTTCTCTTGGCCAGAGCCTGACACCCCCCTGGATCAATTAAGGCCACCCCAGTTTGAAGACATCTGCCATAGACACTGGCACCACAAAGAGGGTCTTGCTAATAGGGAAGGTAGCGGTGGCTCTATGATGGTGAACACTGTCTTTGACCACACTTCAAATAAGGCGGGTGGAATGCAGAAATGGGCAATATGGGGGACATGTTGATTTTTGACAAACGTCCTGTTATTGCCAACACTGAAACCAAGCCCAAAGTCATAATTAGCTTCTATCTTCAAGCAGACTGCCCCACCCTCTGCAATACTCAAATACAAGGGCAACAACAGGCCATTTTAGGTGACAATCAAGTTCTGAGCCACGGAGGTCATTTAGGGGTTGCCAAGGGTCACAGCTGTGACCCTGGTTTGTCCCTTGCAACCACTGACAATGCCTTTGCGACCCCTGGCCTAAAGGGGGAAGCGTTCTCTTATGGTCGTCAGGGCTCCACGCTCCTTGTTTTCTACCCATTTTTTTATAATACCAATAAGGAATAATAGTATTCACTATTAGTAGAATAAAAAACATAAGCACCAGGAGCTGGAACCAGACCTTTGCTGGTGTTGAAGGTTTTTGTGCATTTGTATTTTTGTGTAATATTAACAAGATGCAGAATGTTGTTTTACACTTAATTACACTTGTACACAATGATATAGTGCCATTGTCTTTGATTCCTATGATGTGTAAAAGTATTTTTTCCTGACCCTTGCTAACGAGGCCTCAATGTGGGCCTAGCAGCCATGTTTTCCAAATGGATGTCTCCCCCCTGCATCTGCAGCTCTCAGTCAAGCACAGTCTTGTTTGTTTATTTCCATTGACATTGTTCATGCTGTTGTCAATGAATCTCTCCAGCTGGTGACAAAAATGCATCTCCCTTCAAGGTCCTTCCTCTAGCTCACTCTACTCTATTCATTCATAATAGTTTGTTGTTATTCATGTATCTAGTTTGTTCTACCATCTCCGGGTGACATTAGCATAGAGCCGGCAAAATCAAAATTCATGTTGTGGGATGAGGCTTAGGTGCTAAGGCAATATAACACTTAATAAGACTGTGGTCTGATTTTCTGAGACTGTAACATATTTAATCATACCCCGATGATTTAGCAGATTTAGTTAATAAATATGCATAGTGTATAAAAACTCTCCATTTTGGGGGGGATGCCAGAAGACTTTCCTAAAGACTTAGATGCTGCTAGGGATACCGTCTGTTTCTCTGTTAATTTTGCTGCCCACTTGGGACTTAGAATATTTTTGATTTTGCACTTTTCTGTAGTGCTCTATTTGCTGAGAGCCTTCATGGCAATTATTCTGTACCGCATCTTTTGAATTTTTTAATAAAACCCTTAAATTTATTCCAATGATCTAGAATCTGATATTGAGTGGGCTCTTACTTGATTGTATTTTTAGTACTTCAGATGCATTGGGAGGTGCTTTTCCTTGGGACACATTGCCTCATCAAATTCAGGTTAAATACAGCCTCCGGTTCGTCAATCCGTGGGCAGAGGAAATGTGCCCACACTGGCAGATGAGGTAAGTAAAAAATGCTTTTAAATCTATGCTGTGTGAATGCTTACAGGTGACAATATGTTTGTGTGAGAGGCATCATACGTATGTGTGAGCTTCTGTGTATTTGAGAGCATGTGTGTATGTGAGTGAAAGTGAGTAAGAGTCAGTGATGGGTAGTGGGTGAGAATGAGTGTCAGTAAGTGAAAATCAGTGAGTCAGAGGGAGTGCAAATGAGGGAGTAAGAGTGAATGAGAGTGAGTGAGAATGAATGAGTGTGAATAAGTGAGCATGTGTGAGAATGAGGAAGTGAGAGTAAGAGTGAGTGCAAGTGTATGTGACTGAGAAAGTATGAGTGAGTCAGGGTAAGAATGAATGAGAGTGAGTGAGAATGAGCAACAATGAGGGAGTGAGAATAAGAGTGAGTGCAAAAGGGGGGCGGAGCTTGCTCGCGACCAAGATGGCCGCTTGAGCGCAGAGCTCCCACACATCGCCACAATATCTGCCAAAATATTGCTCCCTGAGGCGTGAAGCAGGCGCCGCGAACACGAAATTGGCAACCGGAGTGAGCGGCGAACGGAACGCTGCCGCTCCGACCTCTGGGCGACGCAGTGCTGCGGAGTTCGCTGCGGCCTTCTGCGGCGCGGACGACTGGGCCTCTATTCCCGGGCTTTAGTTGCTGCCGCGACCGCCCTCCCACCCACATCATCGCGGCTGTGCGAGGCGCCCAGCGGCCGCTGAGGAGACGGGCCCCCGCCTGACTGGATTGGAGCCCCCGCTGTTTCCCTGCCGGTCACAGGTGAAAATCTCTGCTGGAGACCTGCGAGGTACATGGAATGAGGAGCCCTGGTGACGTCTGTCAGCTTGTGCTTTGGCCCGCGCCGACACCACTGCTGTGCTGACCGAGAGCTGACCCGAGGAGGCCAAGCGGCGCTCCGTGGTTGCAGAGTGAGTCTGGGGGACCCGGATTGTGTCTGCAGGGCTGCCCCAAAACTCCTACATGGTCGGATTGTGGGCTGGGTACGACCCCGGCTCTGGGATTGGGAAGGCCCGTGTCTGCCATTTTGTGTGCCTGCGAGGTGCCTTGCCCACGTTGCTGCCTGTCGAGGGCGCCTGGTATGTGGGACTGCCCCTGAGGGCTCTATAGGCTGGACTGCACGGTGAGGTGGAGGTTGTGATCCTCCCTACTGTCGCTGCTTATCGGGTCATCTGTTTCTTCCCCCTGGGACGCTCCGGGGGCGGGTCCCGGTTTGGGCTGCACTATTGGTGGTATTGTGCCTATGGCTGCTGTGGCGCTTAAACCCTATTCCCTTCCTGGCTTACGATTGGCGCTATCTTGGGACAGGGTGTCCCCATCCCCCCTGTTCTTTTGATGTGCCGCGCCTGAAGAGGAGCAGTTCTGCCACTCCGGTCCTGCATTGTGACGCAGTACCCTTGCCACGCTTCGGAGAGTAGGCTGATACTAACTATGGACAAAGTTGATAAAACGCAGCCGAAGATCACCTTTGATCAGAGGAGAGCCAAGGGGCGTGAGGCGGCCCTGGAGGAAGACGCGACCATGCAGGATTTGCCCCATGCGGAGTCAGCGGGAGACATTCGCACTATGCTGACAGCAATGGAGAAGGGCCTGCAGAGTAGCCTCTCGGCGCTGGGCTCCAAGATGGACTCTCTCTCCTATCGTATGGATAGAATGTCCGAACGACTGGACAAACATGCACAAAGATTGGATATGGTGGAGCGCCGCACCACAGAGGTTGAAGAAGCGCAAGAAACACTCAATGTAGGCCACAAGCAGCTGGGGAAGGTCATGCAGGTCCTGCAGGACAAGACGGAGGACTTGGAAGCGCGCTCGCGGAGGAGCAATCTTAGAATCACTGGCCTTCCGGAGTACACCCCAACTGGTAACATGGAACTGTTTATTGAAAAGATGTTAGTGTCACTCCTCGGGCAGGAGACTTTTTCGTCTATGTTTGTTGTGGAGCGGGCACACCACTCTCTGGGCCCGCGCCCGGTCCCCGGGGCGCCCCCGAGGCCCATCATCGCGAAGCTCCTTAACTACCGCGACAGGGACTCTGCACTGCGAGCGGCCAGGGACAAACAGCCACTTCAATTTGAGGGTTCTACCATCTCGCTATTCCCTGACTTTACTATCAAGGTTCAAGAAGCACGTCGCCAATTTGGCCCTTTCAAGAAGCAACTAAGGGACAGCAACATTGTCTATGCAATGTTCTACCCCGCCAGACTCCGGGTTAATCGCCAGGGCCAGTCACATATTTTTACAGATCCAAAGGCCCTACAGAGGGCCATGAAAGACTGGGCTAGAGACAATCTGCACAGCCCGGCTCGGCCTTTGCTGGATGAGGCATCGGGAGGAGTAGAGGAAGAGTAGGACTGACGAGAAGGCTCTGTCACACGCAGATAAGATGGTTTTTTGCTGGGTTTGGTGTGGAAGATGATATGGCAACTGAATAGTCTTAGTTCTATTGTTGGTTGATCGTGCCTTATGTATATGGTATAATCACAGCTCAAGATTGATGGGAGTGAGGATGTGTAATTATGTAGGGTGTGCACCAGATAATGTGTTCTTTTGTAGCCACGATTTGCCTTTTAGTAATTTGATGTGGGGTGGGGGGAAGGAGGGTTCTATTGTATAATTCCTGCCTCAGGAGTACACAACCCAAGGGCGATGTGGGGGGCGGGGGCCACCTGAGATTTCTTTCAGTTTATGTTCGGGAAGCGTGCCACCTCTGCCCACGAGTGTTATGCACTATGGGGACATCGTATTGGGAGGGGGGGGGGTTGGGTCCTCCTTGTGTTCTATTGATGCTGCACTTTCTGTGGTTATTCTTTGATGCTATGTGGGAGGTCTGTTTGCTTGTTCATCGTCTAGGCCGTGTTGGGGTTGGCCTGGCATGGGAGGGGGGTGGGGTGGGCAGGAGCCTAAAGCTGAGCTACATTACTCGAAGGCACAATACACAATATACAGGAACGATGCATATACTGCTATTTTATGGCTGACACTAGCAATATAGATGTGACGGGTTTGATCACGACTACACATATGCCCCGCAGGGTTGATACACATGGCTCCCTACGAGCACTTACATGGAATGTGCGCGGTCTAAATGACCATAGGAAACTTCGGAAAATATTAGCATACCTGAACAGGCATGATATTGATATTGCACTCTTACAGGAAACCCACCTACCTCTCTCCAGTCCGCTACTTCGTAGCAAAGGTTTGCAAGGGAACATACATGCTGCTGGTTTCACTACGCACTCTAGGGGAGTACTCACATGGGTCCGTCCTAGGTCTTCCTTTACTCTGCAGCCCTTACACACGGATGTTAATGGCAGGTTTGTGATAACTAGGTGCAGAGGCAGAGGGCTGGATCTATTGGTTATTAATGTGTATGGACCCAATTATGATAACCCTGACTTCTATACAAACTTGTTCGGTAGGGTGCAGGCTCTTGAGTGTGAGCAGCAACTATGGGGTGGTGATTTTAACTTGACGTTGAACCCGGAATGTGACCGCTCAGGAGGACCGGCTAGACGTGCTACAGCTTCGGCACGCTCCCTTGCGCAGCTATGACGCAGGCAGACTTACGCTATGTCTGGAGACAGCGTTTCCCTGACAAAGGGTGGTTCACCCACTATTCGGCTTTCCATGGCCTTCACACACGTATCGACTACTGGCTAGCTACCTGACAGCTGTACAATCAGGTGCGTGCTTGCGAGGTGCTTCCACGTACATACTCAGACCATTCCCCGGTTTTGGTTGTAATCGCCACTCCCACGAGGAGAATTCCTCCTCACACCTGGCGGTTTCCTCCATTTTCACTTCTGGACGAGGTATTCAGGGCTGAACTTGCAGACGCGATTGAGACATACTTCAACAAAAATGTGGGCTCAGTAGAGAGCTTCCAGGTAGTGTGGGAGGCGTTCAAAGTATATATTCGAGGGATCACGATATCCAAGCACTCGGGAGTTCTTAAAGCTCTGCGTAACAGATTGACTGACTTGGAGGCCTCGCTGACTGACCTAGAGGCGCAGCTGCAACTCGGTGCAGATGACGAGATGAGGGCAGAATTCAAGACCCAATTGGATGAATTCCAGGAGACTGCCGTTGCTGAAATTAAACATCTTGGCAAGTATGCCACGGCCCGTATTTACGGAGAGGGAGAAAGATCAGGCAGAGTGCTCGCACAGCTGCTGCGCTGCCGCCACGACTACTCTGGGGTTACAGTTCTGAACTCGACGGAAGGCGAGGCGCTAACGGAGAACATGCCATAGCAGAGCGGTTTCGGCAATTTTACTCATCATTGTATTCGTCGCGTGGTACTAGCACTGAGGCTGAAATATTAGATTATTTGTCTCATATTAAGCTACCATGGCTGACGAACACACATCGCGAGTTTCTGATGCGACCCATAGAACGTGATGAAATTCTTCTAGTGTTATCCGCTATGAGAGCGGGTAGCGCCCCCGGGAATGATGGTTTAACTGTGGCATTTTACAGGGCGTTCCTGGATCTCTTATTGCCTCGTCTGACTACTCTATTCGAAGACATGTGTGTGTCAGGTACGATGCCGCCCTCTATGAGAGAGGCGGTAATTGTCGCTATTTTAAAGCCAGGGAAGCCCCCTGAGGAATGTTCGTCATACCGTCCCCTTTCCCTACTCAATGTGGATACGAAGATCTTTGCAAAGATCTTGGCCAACCGACTGGTGCCTCTGGTTCCTCTCCTAGCAGCACCGGAACAGGCGGGGTTTGTCCCGGGACGCAACATCACTTATAATTTACGTACGGTGTTTGGGGCATTGCAACACACCATCCCGGAGTCGCGCGCGGTTGCGGTATTTCTCGACATGGAGAAGGCATTAGACTCTGTTGAGTGGCCCTTCATGCGACAGGTGCTGGAGCGTATGGGCTTGGGGCTGGTCTTTCTGCAGTTGTTAGCAGTACTCTATTGCTCGCCTTCTGCTAGGATTAAAGTGGGTGACTTGGTAACGGAACCGATATACATTTCCCGTGGCACGAGGCAGGGCTGCCCGCTCTCCCCGATTCTCTACGCGCTTGTTGCGGAGCCCTTGGCCTGTGCGCTACGTGAGTGCCACGGACACAGGGGTATACGCATCCTGGGATATAATCTCATTATCTCAGCCTATGCTGATGATACACTTCTGTATGTGAGGGATCCTGAGCGACATCTCTCCTCGGTGTTGCTGGAGGTGGTACTCTTTGGGGGACTCTCGGGACTGCAGGTTAATTGGTCCAAATCCCTAGTATTCCCCCTCACGTAGTCTATGTCCCAATTTGACTTGGACTACCCACTACAATGGACGACGGACTCAGTTCGATACCTTGGTATCCCAAGTACACTCGGACTCGGAGACAATCTTCAGAGACAATTACGGTGTGTTAGTGGGTAAACTGGAAGACGATATAGACCGCTGGATTCGTTTACCATTGACGCTGCTCGGTAGAATCTCAATAATGAAAATGGTAATTCTCCCCCGCCTTCTGTTCCGATGGTCCTACCCGGTATATTCTTTAAGAAACTTACAACTCTGATGGTCAAGTTGGCTTGGGCGGGCAAACAGCCTAGAGTCAAATGGCAAATCCTCACCTTACCCTACCACATGGGGGGGCTGGGAGCACCGGACTTTGACCTCTATTATAGGGCCGCACAATGCGCCTACGATTATCTCTGGATACATGGCTCTCCTGATATTCCCCATCTGCGAATTGAGCGGGAGGTGGCCGCCCTGAGCCCGCTGCCCATGCTGCTCTTTGCGCCTGCTGACCGCAGGACGGGCATTCTAGATTCGATAAATGCAACTAATCATGCCTGGCATCATCTTCTGAAGTTGCAGGCAGGGGCTCTACTATACTCACCTTTGGCACCCATTGATTGGTGCCACTGGCTGCCGCCCTGTCGAGATGGGGGTGTTGTCCGTGCACTCAAGTCCCTCGGGATGCACACAATGGGCGACTTGTTTGTGAATGGAGTTATGAAGGACTGGGACTCTGTTGCTGTGGGGGAAGCTGAGCCCACACTCCTAACCAAGTTTCAATATCATAGAATGCGACACGCATTACTGCAGCAACTTGGTACTGACCTAGCTGAACCGCCGGAGGTGACTGCACTTACCCTGACAATAAAAACGCAAGCCACAACGGGAATGGTCTCTAAAATATACAAACAAGCTATGTCATATAGAGCGAATCACTACACTAAAGCCCGTTTAGCCTGGCAATCTGACTTGAATAGGGAAATAGATGATGCCATGTGGTTGTACTGTTGCCTTAGCACAAAACGAGTCTCTCTTAATGGAAGGCACCGTCTAATACATTTTAAGTTTCTGAATAGGGTCTATTATACCCCAGAAAGATTATGCAGATATGGGCTCCGTGAAAGCTCGCGATGTGAGCGATGCGATGAGCCTGTACCGGATTTCGCACATCTTGCATGGCTCTGCCCGGGCGTGGCTAAATTTTGGAAGCTAGTGTTTTTGGAACTGACAGAGATAACTGGACATGAGCTTACACCCGACCCAGCGCTAGCGCTTCTGGGCTTCTCAAAACCTTTGCCTAAGGGGCTGCGTAGGTTGGTCGACATGGGACTACTCATGGCAAGGCGCAGGGTGGCTATTTGTTGGTCTTGGGGCCCTCTACCTACGTTGACCCAATGGGCTTCTGACATGGTATATTGCTCTACACAAACGGAGATCTTTAGTGCTCTCATGCACCCCCGCAATAGACCCAAGAATTTCTGGTCTCTATACAATACATACAGGGCCAATAAAAGCAGAGAGGGTGGTGGTTTGCCGTGAGATGTACAGCAGTGATTGTCTAGTCCAGATCCTTTTATTACTAGCCACAACCTGGGAGAAGAGAGGTGTCCTCGGTACACTTTTCAAGCGCGAATGGGGAACTGAACTATAGTTGTAGTGCTATTTATAATAAGTGAAACCTAGACCTGTTCTCCTACTTTTTGCCTGAAGGTATATTCATTTTGTATTAACCGTGTTATGATTACTGCCTGGTGTATAGCCCTGTAGCGCATTGATCCTTCAGGTTTCCTTTATGTCTTCTTTTTTTTATATCCACAGCGGCTATTGTGTATCCACGACAAATGTACTGTATTTGCTGCCTGTTTGATCTGCTCGACTTGGGTGCTCCTTTGTTTTTTGTCTAAATGTAAACTTTAAAAATAAAATAATAAAAAAAAGTGAGTGCAAAAGAGTGAGTGAGAATGAATAAGTGCAAGTGAATGTGAAAGAATGCATGAGAGTGAATGAGTGAGAATGAGTGTGAGTGAATGCAAGTCTGCATGAGTAAATATGTGGTGGTGTGCTTGCAAGTCTGAGCTGGCCCTGGCATACTGAAGGTAATTCTTAGCTTATATAATTAACCACTGACATACTGGAGGAAATTTGTGGCATAATACCCACCTGTTTGCCCATGGTAAAATACTGGATTCGCATAATAGAGATAATTCATGGCACCGAGGGAAAAGGCTGGTGATGGCACACTTGAGGAAATCTTGGCAAAGGGGCACCCATGGCAAAATATTGTTAATCTTTGACTAAAGGGTTACTCATGGTATATGCACGGCATTAATAACAAATTTCTGGAACTGGCATATTGCATATAATTTTTGGTTTATGGGGGCACCCGTGGCACACTGAGGGGGGGGGGGGCATGGCAATATACTGGTCCTGGCACATTAGAGGTAATTTTTTACATAAGGTGCACCCATAGAACTTTTTGGGAAAAAAGGCTCAAATTCTGGAGAGCCTTGGATTTCATTGGCTTGGCAAATCATGAAAGGATTTGAATATTTAATGACTACCCTTTCAGAGCCTAAGGCTTTTTAGAACATTTATGTAAAAATTGTGCTTTAAATTGCAGTATATGCCCTTATTTTTACTACATTTTCATGGGGGAGAACCCCCCCCAATCATTCCCCATGTCAGCACTCTAATATAGCTGGTTTCTAAGCTAGACCTTTGTCTATGTTTTGTGGTTACATTAATCGTGCAGTTATTATGGAACTTCAGCAGCGTCAATTATGGTGATGCTATCAGTGTCGAGGTCATGTGAATTGTCTTCTCTGAAGGTTTGTGGTCATGGGTCCTGTGATGTCATTAAGATCAAAGGGTGTGTGATCTCACTTCTGCTGCCCTGGCATTGTGGTGAATCAGCTGCAATGGTCTGAGGAGTAAAGGGCTACAGAGTGCAGAACCTTCAAAGTTTAGACAGGAACAGCCACTGGATCCATCCTCATCCATATGCGCTTCCAAAATCTGAACTCACTGCTTCTGAGCTATCCTGAGCATTTGTGTGGAACAGCCGGCAAAATGTGCCAGTGTTTTAACGCTCGCCACTTACATGGGCAGTGAGCTGAAGGTCCAACCTCAGAATACCAGACTCAATATTCCACACATGATCCTCAAAGATTACCTTTTTATAATATGCAATAGTTCCTCTGATTGCATTTCATTTTCAATGGCATTTCAAGCAGACAGTGTCATTAAGTTAAAGGAGATACTCCACAGCCACTAGAATGACAGCACAAGCTCCAGAATTGATCACATCTGAACATCTATTCATAGTGAACTTTCCAATCGATGCATGTGTGACAAAGGGCCATATACTAAAACTGTGGTCGCAAAAAGTAGTCACAATTTGTGCATCGACTTTTTGTGACCACAAAATTATCTTGCAAACCGACTTTTGAGGTAATGCATCATTTGTAAAATAACAATTTGCAGGGGTCGCAGAACAACCTGCCTCATCAAGATTCTTGCTGTAGGTCTCACATTGTGAATCTCACATTCGGGCTGTAAAGATAGGGATGGTGGTCTGCAAGGGACAAAAGACCACCATGCCTTTCTTACCATTTTAAAACTGAAAAGGTCACTTTGTGAAGCAGCCTGATTTCCCTAATGGAAACAGGGCTGCTTTAATAAATAGTCTTCAGTACTGACAAACCTCAGTGAGAGCTAGGGGCGTGGTCAGTCTGCCGACCAAGATGGCCGCGTAGCACGCAGCTCCGCCAGCCATCCCGTAATCCATGCCATATCTATGCCCTGAAATTACATCCTGCCCGCAATTGCTGGGGACTGTGCTGCGGGCGGCAGCGGGCGCGGAACTTCTGCAGCAGCAATCCAGAAAATGGACAAAATACGCCGGTCCCAGCCGTGAACCCAGTTGACCGCGAGGGAGGCCGCGTGGACGAGCTCTGTGCTGTAGAGGTGGCTGCGGGGTGACGAGGGCCCTCCTGGGCCATCGGATCATCAGAAGCCCCCCAGCCCTGCCGGTCTGAACTTACCCGGAGCTGCTCACGCCTGCAATATCAGAGACAGGGAGGAAGCTGCGGAGACCAGGAGCCATCGTAACGCCGCCGGAGCACAGGGCTCACATCGTGCCGCAGGTAAGCTGGCCCGCGCTGCTTCCGGAGGCCCCGCAGTAACAGGGCCCGCAGACGAGCCTGGGAGCCGGCCGCCGGCTGGTCGGGCCGGCTGACTGCATGCTGTGGTGTCCATTGTGCCCGGGCTCCGCCTCCTCCCTTCAGCCCCCATAGACGCTAAGCCTTTCTTTGAAAATTCTGCTGCATTGAACTGAGGAGGGGAGCTGGCCGCAGTTGCCGAGGGCCTGCGCTGGGGCCGGGCCTGGCCTTCAGCCTCCATAGACACTAAGCCTTCAACAAATACCACTGCATTGACCTGAGAGGGGCCGGGCGGGGAGCTGGCCGCAGTTGCCGGGGGCCTGTGCTGGCGACGGGCTGGGCCTTCAGCCACCATAGACAATAAATCTTCAAAAAATACCGCTGCATTGACCTGAGAGGGGCAGGGCGAGGAGCTGGCTACAGTTACTGAGAGCCTGCATTGAAGACGGGCCGGGCCTGCAGCCCCATAGAAACCAACCGTGTAAAAATACCGGTGCATTGAACTGATAGGGGTTGGGCAGGGAGCTGGCTGCAGTTGCCGAGAGCCTGTGCTGAAGACGGGCCTGGATGGGCCTCACTCCGGAGGGGTGGGGGGTAGGCGGCTGATGCGCTCACAGCTGCTAGCAGCAGCGGAAACCTAGACCTACTTGGTGGCTGGTGTCCCCCCCCCCCAGCTTAAAAACACAGAAAGGAGAACTGAAGACCCCGCAGAGAGTCTAAGTAGTGGCGGCATAACACACAGGAGGGTAGCACCTATTACCCGAACTGCAGAGGGGCTGGGCCCGTGCCGAGGCCCTGACAGCTTAGAGCGTACACAACTGCAGCAACGGAGCAGGCGATGGTCCGCAGGGACCCCAAACAGAGGCAATTACAGTTTGAAAAATCAAAAGGCCCTGAGAAGAACACCAGCACGACAATGGCTGAGAGTAGTGGCGCAGCGGGCCCGGCCGGTGCAGAACCAGCGGGTGCGGATGCCCTAATGGTGGAAATCAGGGCTGGTTTCAAGGCCCTGGATGGACGCTTTAACTCCCTGGAGAGGCGGCTGGACAAAATGGGAGCGCGCATAGACACTCATGAAAAGCAGTTGGACACGGTCGAGGGTAGAGTTTCTGACCTTGAGGATGGCACTGCTCAGTAGATAAAGAGATTAGACCGAATGGAAAAACTCCTCAAAACAGTGGCAATGAAGAATGAGGACCTGGAGGCGAGAAGCAGGTGCAACAACATATGCATTCTGGGTGTCCCGTAAACTTACGAACACCGGCCGCATGGGTCACTTTGTAGAAACACTCCTGACGAAACTATTCAGCAAAGAATCTTTCACATCTTCGTTCTGAGTTGAAAGAGCCCATCGCACTCTGGGCTCCCGCACTAACCCGGGCGGCCCCCCAAGGCCACTAATAACCCGTCTGCTCAACTACCGAGACAGGGATACTGCGCTGTGGCATGCTAGGGAAAAATGCCCACTGAAATGGCAGGGCTCCCTGATTTCCCTATATCCAGATTTCACTGGCATGGTACAAGAGGCCCGCCGTAAATACACTGGGGTCAAGGCCACGCTACGGAATCTGGGTCTAAGATACGGCATGATTTACCCTGCCAGGCTCCGTGTAGTGGTGGAGGGTAAAGCACAGCTCTTTGATACCCCGACGGCGGTGCAGGAATTTTGCCGAACTTATTCGGACACTCAGGGGGTGCGCAGGAAGGATCAGCTGAGAGGGTCCCCGCCGGACAGTAACTCCAGGGCCAGAGTCGACCTCTTTTCCGCAGAGTAGCTGCCGTCTTGACGCATGGCCTCCAGAGACACATGTAACATGAACTGGACCACAACAGAGCAAAAGGCCTAGATGCTGCTCAAGCCTTCTGTAACTAGTATATGGCAAATATAGCATCATACTTTAGTAACAACAATACTACAAATATGGGTAACTGGCGAAGTGTCGCCACCCCCTTAGTGTGAATCACACCTTTTTGAAACGCAGATAAGGAATTATTTCATGGTAAACTATGACTAGTTGGGATTTCCCTGTTATCGATATGGCAGGGATGGGAGGGGGAGGGGAAACGAGAATCCAGAGTTAAACGGGAAGTTTTGTATTGATTTCATGTTATGGTTGCTGTTCTCCACACACCTTGGCACTTGGCATACGCACCTAGCCTCACTAAATGCTCCACACGACCACACAGGGTAGGCTATCCCTTTTTTTGGAATTAACACTAGTTACATGGAACATTAGGGGATTAAACAATGTACGTAAAGGCAAACAGTTTCTACACTATCTGCAAAGACACAAGGCAGACATAGCCTTCTTGCAGGAGACTCACCTCCCGCCTACACAATTACGTCATCATGGGGGGCGCACAGCTACTTTGCAAACTACAGCACATACGCCAAGGGGACGGCCATTTTAATACATAAGCGCATACCATTCCAACCCTCGATGATTCGCGCTGACACTGAGGGACGCTACACCATACTGACGGGCCACCTTATGGGGTACCGCATGGCTTTTATTTGTGTCTATGCAATCAACACGGACAGTCCAGAGTTCTTTTGCAATCTGCAGGCCCAGATTGATCAGGTTGAGGCGAACTATATCTGCTTGGGAGGTGACTTCAATCTAATTTTAGACCCCAAACGTGACAGTACCATGATACCCCAGACTCTAAACCTAAGGCGCGCTGGGCAATGGTGGAACTTTGCGGAACACATAACTTAATAGACATTTGGCACCATCGTCACCCATCCGAGTCCGCCAACACACATTACACAGCACCACATGATACATGGACACGCCTGGACTATTGGATGCTGTCCCCCAATATGGTATCACGGCATAACACTATACATCACCTCCCCAGAACACTATCAGACCACTCCCCCATCCTTCTTAAACCACTTGTGCCCAGGGCTGGGGGCTGTGTAAGACAATGGAGATTCCCGGGGCAGGCACTTGTTGACAAGGTTTTCCGATCTGAGCTTCGCCCGGCTACTGTGGAATTTTTTTATCTGAATTAAGGATCTGTAACATCCTGGGCCACACAAGCTTACATGAGAGGGATTTGTATCTCCAAACATTCCGGCATCCTAAAAGACCTAAGGTGCATGCTTTCCCGTTTGGAAGAGCAACTAGAAGTGTTGGATCGGGAACAAGTTGAGCATGAAACACCGGCGACACTACATCGTCGGATGGCTCTGCTGTCCGAATTCCACGAGGCGGCAGAGCGGGAAACACACTTCCTGAGCAAACTCGCGGCTCCTAGAAGGTTTGGGGAGGGGGAGAGACCAGGGCACACACTCGCACTACTACTGCTGCCCCCAGAAGCCGACCATACATTACGAGTCTCTGAAATAGTGTAAGCACCCAAATAACAGACACAACAGCTATACAGGATGAACTCCTTAAGTATTACACTGACCTATACACAACCCAGGTGACAGACGATGCTGCTGAGAGAACGCAATACTTGGAGGAAATTGCAATGGTGTGGCTGGATTCCGCACATCAGCAATTCCTGGGGAACCCTTCACAACAGAGGAAATAATTAACGCCACTGAAGCAATGGATGGTATGAAGGCACCAGGTTTAGACGGTTATTCTGGCATTTTTTATAAAACATACAACACCCTTCTTGCTCCGTGCCTTCTTGAAGTTTATCGGAAGGCACTTGAGAACAAAGTTTTGCCACCTACATTGCGAGAAGCAGTTATCATACTACTTCCTAAACCTGGGAAGGATCCACAGTTATGTGGCTAGTACAGGCCACTCTCTTTATTGAACTTTGATAACAAAATCCTAGCAAAGATGATTGCAACACGACTGTCCCTCCTACTCGGCCAAATAATCTCACCGGCCCAATCGGGTTTTGTACCGCACAGATCAACAACCTTGAACCTGCGCACTCTATTTGCGGTATTGCACAGGATTTCGCCCGACGTCCCTGCAGTTGCCACACTGCTGGATGTCGAAAAGGCGTTTGACTCCCTAGAGTGGCCGTTCTTGTTAGCCACATTGTGCAAGATGGGCCTACCATTTGGATTTATAGCACTCATTACACTGCTCTACACACAACCCTGTCCCCCCCTTTTCATTATCACGTGGCACGAGACAGGGATGCCCGCTATTGCCCCTACTTTTCATTATCGCACTTGAACCCCTAATTCGGCACTTATAAGAAACCCATCTTCACAGGGGGTTGCAATTTAAAACTGGCCCACTCCTTATAACACCTTACGCAGATGACATCATTCTCTACGTCCGGCGCCCCAGTGAGAACCTAGCGCCAATATTTATAGAAGTAACCCGATTCGGTGGGGTATCTGGGCTCCAAATTAACTGGAGTAAATCTGAAGTGTTTCCCTTAACGACTGCCATGGTAAGCATGGACCGCGAACTCCCATTGACATGGTGCACAATATCAGTTAAATATTTGGGGATACATATACACAGGGAGATCGAGCAGATAATACGAATAAACTAAGGTCCAGCGTTACGTAAACTAGAGCTACAAGTGGAGCGGTGGCCTCTATCAATGGCTGGACAAGTTGCCATTATTAAAATAGTGGTACTGCCCAAATTCCTGTATATGTTCCACAACATCCCCATACTACTTACCAATGCGTTTTTCCAAACACTGCGTTCCACCCTCACCCGCCTGGTGTGGGGGGGCAGGAGACCCAGGATCAGTTGGGACACTATGACCCTGCGATACAAACGGGTTGGGGGGTTTGGAGTCCCTAATTTCCATGTTTACTATGTGGTGGCCCAGTGCAGCTTTGCATACCACTTGTATCATCCTGATGCCCAGATTCCATATGCAAAACCAGAAGCAGACCTCACTGACCCGACCCCGCTGGCCATGGCGCTACCACTGGGCCTCCTTAGAGACCCCCATGACATACAAAGTGTCAACAACTAGTTAGGCCTGGAAATAATTGGCCCTCCGGATGGACGGTCACTCACTGTATCCCTCGGCTATCCCTCTGGCTGGTAACCCGTGGCTTCCCATTACTCAAGAGGGGCTGGTACGGCGCACCCCCACAAAATACTCTCTTGAAACAGTGGGCGACCTCTTCCCGAGAGGGCACGTATACTAGGGGACGGTAAACGCCCGGTTCCAAGGGGGCCCCATACATGGATCAGTTTATACTGAATAGGCTGCTGAGGGCTTTGAGAGCCCAGATCCCTGGATTTCCACTAGAGCCGAAAAGTTTCCCCCCCATTAACATTAATAATCTCCGACTCCGGAGGGGAACGCCTAATATCTAAACTGTACAGGGCCAGCATGGCTCTCGTTCCAACCAGGGACACCAAGGTCCGCGAGGCATGGGAGCGGGATCTCGGGTACCCACTGCCAGACACTCAGTGGGAATATTGTTGTGCTCAGACACGGAAGGTATCCCTCAACAATAGACATAAACTACTTCATTTTAAAATACTATGGAGAGCATACGCGACACCGGCCAAACTGCATAGAATTGACCCTACTCTCGCTCGCACATGCCCCAAGTGCCATGCGCAGCATGCGGACTTTGCGCACATGACTTGGAACTGTTACAAGATCCGCAACTTCTGGAGGGAAATTTTCACAGTGCTGTTGCAGATGGTGCACTCCACCATCACGCCCTTTCCAGGAATGGCACTGCTGGGATATGTGCATGAGGTCCCGAAGCCAGTGCGTCGTTTTTAGGTCTCGCCTGAGCCAGCGCATGCGCTGCTCTGGCCGAGACATTTAGTAAGTGGGCTTTTAAAAGTCCGACCACACGCTTTTGCTGGCCTCAAGCTTGCGGTTACGCGCGCGGGCACGCACACAGCCACCATCTGGCTTTCCTTGAGGCACCCTTACGGCGCGCGATGAGGCGCCATCTGGCTTTCCTCTCGCTTTCCATAGCTGTACTTCACTTTTGTTTTTTTTGTAAAGCGCTTGTTCAACATCGAAGGGTATCCTGGCGCTGCAGAGCAACTACAATGATTGATTACACTGCTGTATTCTGGAATTTATAGATCTACATTGTATTTGCTAGATTATGTATAGTTTCATACATATTAGCATATTTTATTATTGTGGTTTTGCTTTTTAACGGTATAGCATAGAAGAGCGCCGATAGGTAACAAGTTAATGCTGATTGTTAATGCTCTTGGTCGTAGTTGGGATCACTGGTGAGAAACATGGAGCAACATTTTGAGCGCCGTGTTTGCGGTTTGTTTAGAAGGTAATTGTTGCCAACAAGGTTTGCTTCTGATTATTGCATGAGGGCAGGACATGGGTTGAACTGAGTTTCTTCTAGTTTTGTTGTGTTTACTATATAAAGAATTAACTCAATGCATTTTCTTTACTTTTAAAATGTGAAAGATTAAACTAAGGGGCCAGAATATTTAAACTGCACAGGGTGTGTTTTTATTTTTGTCTGTGCTGATTTTGAAGAACGTCCTATTTAGCACCTTTTTACATATTTGTCAAATCTGTCTTTTGTGGGCTGTTTTGCTGTATATATTTTTGCTATGAAAAAACAAGGAGACCCAAATACAATTGGTCAGGGACCTTTGGGTAATTGAACTATTTCTAAAGACAGTGGTCCCCAGACAGAAAATAAGTTATAAATCAATAAATATAGACCCAATCAGTACTATATTGTAGACATCTGTCCAGCCGGACAGATATTTAATATGCAGTCAAATAATGTTTACAGACAATAAACATGGAACAGTTTAAGTGGGACACAAGCCTGCATCCAACTTAGCAAGAAAGACGTACAACATAAAGTAAAGGGTTCAGGCAAAGGAAATTGTTTGTTTCAAGCACATTTCTAATAGAACAAACAGAATATACATGAGACACCATTACATAGAAATTAGAACATTTTCAAAGGGTGTATATGGTGTACAAGGTGTTGACGAGCGTTTCGATCCCTTAAAAGAATAATGGGATCATCCTCAGGACATTATAAATAACATGCCTGTTTTCATATGGCTTAAATTGCCAACGTGAAGAATGGAGCTGTGACAAAAGGTCTTGAGAATCAAGAAGAACGGAAGGCCACCGGCATAGGATCTGTAGGGATGGTGGTCTTAGTTATAATCCTGGGGAGTATGCACCGGAGTCAAGGTTCCGGTTAAGGGAGTTCCATTGTGGACATAATTCCAATGAAAAGCAAGCCGCATTTGCGGTCTTGAGCCGTAATACAGGCCAGTGCGTATGTAATCTAGGGTCCGTCACAGCCTGGGTGTTACCCTGTCACACGAGAACAAGGAGGAAGACGCGCATGATTGTGAGGAGTTACCATACTCAAGACTATATTGTTGGGTCCTAGTGGAATACACAGGATCGCGCCTCATATAATCACAAGCTTAACGGTTGAGACAATCAAGATAAGAGGCACATTGAAAAACGTATACATATATATATGTCAGAGGTGATTGCACCTCAATTGTCATCAGTTACATGAGGAATATAAAACGACAGATTTGAAACGATTTCTTCCTTTTTTTATTCGCCCTGATGAAGTTCCCAGTGTGGGAATGAAACGCGTTGGCTGGAGTGTTAATGTTCAATGCTTATTTATACTGATGAAAATAAAGAAATCATAATTTTTGTAACTACAACTGACTACTGGACTTTGTGAGATGCGCACGCCCTTTGAAAGTGAATGTTCCATGTTTATTGTCTGTAAACATTATTTGACTGCATATTAAATATCTGTCCGGCTGGACTGATGTCTACAATATAGTACTGATTGGGTCTATATTTATTGATTTATAACTTATTTTCTGTCTGGGGACCACTGTCTTTAGAAATAGTATATATTTTTGCGCTAAATTACTTTCACAACGCGTAGTACTTCCAACAAGCAGATTTTACCACGCATTAGCCTTTATGACGCATGCTGTTACCACGCATAAAAGTATTTTTAGTTAGCAGAAGAGAACATCTTTGTGTCTAACTTGTCCACAATTGCAACTTGGTGAAAAGTACAAGAGAACAAAAACAGCACCACCTCCAGAAATGTTGGAAATTGTACCTTAAGGAGGCAAGTGTTGGATTTGTGTGTTTGTGTCAATGTGTGAGACTGTACATGTGTATATGAGTTACCCTATGTGCACATCATATGTTTCTGGCCAGGGGAATGAGCTCAGCCATGCCTAATGGGACTAACCCATGACAAATAGTGCACATTCTTTGGGTTATAAAATAGGCATCTATGATGTATCGTGGGCTCCGCAAAGGTATTGAAAAATATTAATGGTGCCCCTTCAGAATCTATTTTTATGTCCAATTTATGGGAAAAAGGCACTATAAAATGCACCCACTGACCTCCATTTCAATTCTACATTTTCACAAAGGGGAGAGCACCGGCGGATCCTCTAAAAGCAAGTTGTTGTTGCATGTTTACACAGTCTAATTCTGGGAATTTATTTATGCCACACCATTTTCAAAGTTCACCAGCTGGTGCTGCTACAAGGCCTGGTTCAGAGTGCACCAGTCTTTGATGCAGTAATACCACACCACTTAATAGCATTAACAGAGAATGTGGTATTTCAAAGGTGAATGATTGCCTCAAAACTCTACGTCTTACTCTTCAGACTGAGTCATAAATTGCGGATTCAGAGTTTTGCCCACCAATTACTTAATTCTTTGCCTCTTTCCTGTTCATATTTTGTCAATGTGTTTCCTGGTGGCATTTAACAGGAAAAATTACTGTTGGTTAACTTTTTTCTAACTTTTCCATATAATGTCTTATCCTGTTTCGGTCGTAATCTCCTGTTTGCACCCAAATCAGCATTACATTAGGACTTGAAAAGAGGTCTAAGTAGTTTCTATTACAACAAGCATTGGCATAGCCAATAGGTCTCGCCTTTGGGACCTTATAAGTGTTTAGCCATGCAACAGTTGATGTTGTTGCACCAAGGAAATTGTGCTGCATAACTAAATACATATACGGTCCCAAAGGCGAGACCTATTGGCTATGCCAATGCTTGTTTCACTGTTGCCTTGCTGCTAGCAAAAAGGGAGATAGCCATACACTGGGGCAGTAGATTCACCCCCCCACACAAAAAGCTTGGCTTAACAGCTTAATTCACTGCAACACAAACTGTGAATTATATGCTACTTTACAACCTATCACATCCAGACCCCGCGACATCTGGCAGCCACTGCAACAATACCTTCTAGAAAAGAACAACACCCACAGCTCCCAATCTCAAGGGAGGGATGCTCACCTGCGGATGGGTAGGATCGCTCGAAAGCAAGCACACACTGTAGTTACCTTCCTATATCGATGAAATGGGGTAATAACAAAAGTTGGTATGTATACTAAGAACACATGAAAAACCTGTTTAAAGGAGGCTAGAAATTGGTAATATATACAATAATGCCGAATCACTGTGTTTTTGTCAAATGAGAATTAAGAACAGCAACCTGTTGTTTGTTATTGAAAATGATAAATAAAGTATTACATTTTTTTTTTTTAAAACCTCAGTGAGAGCTGACAGAGGTATCTGGACCACTTATTACTCTCCGTGAAGCTCCCACCCTGATTCACAAAATGGCCGTGTTGGACTTGTTTGTGGGGCACTCTAGCGCCGTGGCACTGCGGATGGGCGAGCTTGAAAGGGTCAGTGAGTGGTCTGACTTACTGGTCCTGTTAAGGCAAATGGGCCCAAAAAAACAGCCCACACACGGGTCCTTTTACGTGGCCCATCTGGCATCGTCAGAGTGCCCGACAGGCCAGTCCAGTACTTTGAAGCAGAAGGGGGTCCCAAAGGGACACGTTCCCTTTTTCAAATGAGTTAGCCCCCCATCCACCAACTTGGGATCCAGTAACTTATCAATGGTTTGCAACCAAGAATTAAGGGCACAAACCATCCATACATAGAGTAGCAATTTGGAATTTGGAAGGGATACCCAGAACATGCCCCTTCCAAATACCGAATCGTTAACCCTTTCTAAACACATTTTGTGATTTCTAGAGAGTTTTTACTGAATTGCAAAATATGTTTAGTACATTTAAAAAAAGCTGTTTTTAAAAAAAAAAAAGCTGTTTAATGGTCGCAAATCATCTGATTTACTGAAAGTAAAAAAAAGTAAACAAGAAACCTTGGTTCTCATCCTGGTTTCATCCTTTCCCAGACTATGAGATCCTGGGCAAGCTATTTCTGTTATCTGCCAACAGCTGGGAGCACTTCAATTAAGGCTAGTAAAAGTATAATACAAGTATAAAATTAAATGACCATAGTCAATAGACAATATCAATGTCATTACAAGATCAGGAATTGATAAAGCTGCCAACGCTTAGAGAAAGCTCCGGATGACTGTATTTCAGTGCACAACACTATTAAAACAACACTATCAAGCACTATTTAAACAACTTGTCAGTCACCTCCTCATAACGGATCACTTCACAATATCGATAAACCCCCTTACACTCAGTTTTTGCACGGATTGGCAGCAGCTAGGGCTCTCTTTGCTCAAACCCTGAAAAAGCTTCCATCAAAAACTGGGAGAAAAGGTCAAGCGGTTAGCAGATAAAACCTCAAAATAAATATAAAAAATAAAACGCAATAAGGAATATGAAAATGTGTTCGTCCAGTTATGCACATTTTCTGACCTCAATGGTGCCCCGATTATTAAAAAACAAAACAAAAAAAAACTAATGGAATGTTTTTTTTCTGGACCAATAGACGTGCCGCGATTATTTTCCTGTGACCCCATGAGTCTGATTCTCAATTCCTGATCCCAGACTTGACATTTGAGGAGAGAGGGCGTCTCCAAGATACCCTATTTTATTAACCCCTCTAATGTCCCCCACAAAGAGCGCTACCCATATGTCTCCCGGTGACACCTTCCAGAGCCCACCGCAGAATCTGTTGACCAAGAAGGAAGAGTCACTAAATCATAGAATCATAAAAGGTTGTGTAGCACAACATTATTTTAACGTGTTTTTGGCACACTGCACTAAAACTGGTCCACACTTTGAGTATGCCCTCATATTTACGTACAGGGACGAGACAGGATGAATCGTGGTAAATGGATAACCGATAAGCAATCTAGGCATTACCAACATGTCTGCCTTCCTCGTCACTACCCTTCCATATGAGGACCAGCGGTCAGTCCTTCACGCAAAAAATGCACGTACAATTATTGGGGTGTAATGGGTACAGAGGTTTTATGGGGCCGATGGCCTATCAGAGGGTCTAAAAAAAGGCTACTACTGAATTAGTTGCCTAGGGGTGGGGCCTCATGATATGTAAGGACAGGTAGGAGGAAGGGGGTGAAGAGATAATATCTAATAATCCCGGCTTCTCTACTTCAACAAATTGTGTAATCCTTGGCAGCTCACTTTCTCTCCTTGTGCATCAGTTCACTGAGCTCCCAATCCTAAGGGTGCTGGGAGTCTGCCACACAAAAAAAACCATAAAGAAGCTGGACATACTTTACATTTAAAACCAGTGAGAACGGAAACCTATCTCATGTGCATTACTTTTTATCTTTCATAATTATCAAACTGTAGGGAGAAGAGAACCCCAGCTGAAATGCAGCTGTTTGATATAACTTTAGATAGCAGCAAGTGTGGGCTTGTACTGAAATGTCTGAATTCCATCTTTTGTTTTAGCAAGTTTGAACCATCAAATCATAAAAATGTTTGAGTGCTGCTGCAGCTGAGTTACCTGTAGAATAAAGAATAGATTTAAAGTTTCAATGTAAGGAAAAAATCTAAATGACTTTAAAAGATGCACTTCTGTGTCTCTGTTTCAGCCACTTTAGTTACTTATTTAGCAGGTTTTGTGGGGTTATGGAGCACAGGCATGGCCAAGGCACCTCAAAGTGCTTTACTAATAAGAGACAAATGGAGGATTGAAGGTACACTTTTGGTGTGTACCAAATTCCATTGCAATATGTTTGGGATTGTACTCTTGAGTATTGAGTACAAAGAATATTGTGGCACACTAATATCATGCACAAAGTATCTAGGGACAACATATAGAAAGGTAAGTGCACAGAGGAAAGTACAGATTTACTATTCTTAGCTTGTACTTTGAAAGTATATATATGGTTAAGGATATATATATATATATATATTACCTACTGGCGGTTGCCAGTAGGTAGTTATAGTTAGGACCTTGTTTCTGTTCAAAAAGCTTTTTTTCTTTTGCCAATATCTTTGGCGCCGTTTGACAAATCTTCGCGAAATTGTCAAAACTAATGGCCCACTCACTTTAGCTGCTGTCTTGAAAATTGCGGGGTGATCCGGCAAGCGGGGGCTGAGAAAAAGGGGGCGTCCTAAAATGCTTTTTCTCCATGTTAATTTCCATAGGAAACTGTTGACGCAGCTACAACCCGAACTGCTGAACGGAATTACACCACATTTGGCAGAAAGGTAGCTCTTGGTCCAGAGTGCCCTCTTTTTGTTAAATGATAAATTTAACATTTCTCAGATATACAAATATGGCCACGGAGGATCTGTGAACCCTCCAGATCTCGAGCTGAGATCTGATTGGCTGCCAACACTTCAAACCAGGAAGTGTTGGCAGCCATCTTGTGACGCGGTTGAACCGAGTCACAAGGAAAAAGGTAAAAAAATGTTACAAATTAAGAAAAGGGGGCAGGGTAGAAACACCCTGACTCCCTAGGCCTGCTCAGGGGATCCCACAGGGGCGTGGCCTCTGACCAGCTCTCAGCAATCCAGCTGTGTGGTGCTTACTAGAGGTAACAGTCCGGCTAGTTGGCCCCCAGGGACCCTCAAGAGGCAAGGGAACTTCATCCCCCAAGCAAGAGCATGCCAGGAGGCGGGTTTGCAGAGTGGGGGAGAAAGGGGGTGTGGCCTGTGACCACCTCTCAGCAATTCCACTGTGTGGGGCTTACTGGAGGTAACAGGTAGGCTAGTTGGCCCCTAAGGACCCCCAGCAGCGAAGGGGACTTCATCGCCCAACCAAGAGCGCGCCAGGAGGCGCGTTTGCAGACTGGTAGAGAAAGGGGGCATGGCCTGCTATCAGAACTCAGCAATCCTGCTGTGTGGGACTTACTGGAGGTAACAGAAGGGGTAGTTGGCCCACAAGGACGTCCTTGGGGGGCAACTACCCCTCCTGTTACCTCCAGTAAGTCCCACACAGTGGGATTGCTAAGAGGTCTTCAGAGACCACACCCCCTTTGTCTACCACTCTGCAAACACGCCTCCTGGCGCACTACTGGTTGGGGGATGAAGTCCACTTTACTCCAGCTGGACCTTGGTGGCCAAGAAGCCTTCCTGGTATCTCCTGTAAGTCCTATACATCAGAATTTCTTAGAGCTGTTCGGAGCCCCAGACCCCTTTCTCCACCACTCTGCAAACGTGAGTGCTAGTTAAAAAGCCTTAGAAATTCACTGAAAAAAACACAGGTTTCAGGGACATTATAGTTAGGAATTAGCATTTAAAAAACCTTAGAAATTCATGGAAAAAACCTAAGGTTACAGAGATGTTATAGTTAGGCTGACATTTCACTCATACATAACCAGAGAAATTCAGCCATTATAGTTAGGTGAGCTAACTATAAGTCGCGCCCCTGCAATTCACTGCTGATGACGTCACATATTACATCACTCATGACATGGTCAGTGACATCACTCATGACATCACTGATGACATCTCAAATGACATCACTGATGAAATCACTGATGACATCATTCACATAATCTCTGTTGCACCTACTCTCACCCTAATATAAACTTTCATACACCCACTCCAAAATTTAGACTACCATTCTCGAAACCATAGACACACCAAAACCAGTTAGTGCATACCCACTCACTGATTCATAGGTCTACACACACATCCACTCACTCACCCATACAGCCACTCATACACACAGTCACTCACAAAATACAGCCACTGATATATGCACTCATACACCCATACAGACACTCACACACCGCCACTCACCCATAGAGTTGCTCACACACCTAGTCAGACACCCAAAGTCATTCGCACTGCCATTTACTCACCTATACAGTTATACACACACCACCTCACTTATTCATACAGATACTAGCACATACTTACTCTCTTATACAATCATTGACACAAGCAGACACTCATCTATACAGCCACTCTCACAATCACTCACTCTCACATACAGTTACTAAAAAACTCCAACACTCACATATACTGCCTTGCACATATGCAGCTACTCACCCATATACCAGTGAGAAATCCATTTACTCACTGACAGCCATACGCACACTTACTCACCCATACAGCCCCTCGCAGACGCACTCATGAACCCATACACCTAGTGAATCACCCACTCACACAGCCATGCAGGGAGTCACCCCCTCCCACCCACCCACAGAGCCACTCAGGCACCCATACAGGTACTCAGACAACCAATCAATAACCAGTGTAGACACTCATGTAGCTATTCACCAACCTATGCAGCCACTTATACACCAACTGACACACTGATACAGACATTCACACAGATTAGTCACTCACCTATACATTCACTGAGACACGTATGTTCACTCACTTATACAGTCAGTCAAACACCCACTGAATCATCCATACAGACACTCATACACCCATTCATTCTTCAATACACCTTGGCGTATAAATATATAACACTCATAAACTTTATAGAAACACTCACAGTCACTGGATGATGTCATCAGTGATGTCACTGACCATGTCATGAGTGATGTAATATGTGACATCATCAGTAGTGCATTGCAGGGGTGTGACTTAAAGTTAGCTCACCTAACTCTAATGGCTGAACTTCTCTGGTTTTGTAAGAGTGAAATGTCAGCCTAACTATAACATCTGTAACCTTGGTTTTTTCCATGTATATATCAATATATATATATATATATATATATATATATATTATCTACTGGCGGTCGCCAGTAGATAGTTATAGTTAGGACCTATTATCCATAGGAAATCCGCGACATTCTATTTGCAATAACGTTGGCGCCGGTTGACGAATCTTCGCGAAAGCTTCCAACTTGTTGGGGCGCTCCGGTCCGCTCCTACCCTGAAAGTCTCGGGGTGATACGTCAAGCGGGGCCGAGAAAAAGGGGGTCCCAAAACGCGTTTTCCCCATTCATTTTTCCATAGGAACCTTTAGTCGCAGCTACAGCCCGAACTGCTGAACGGAATTACCCCAAATTTGGCAAAGAGGTAGCCCTTGGTTCAGACTGGTGCCTTTTGCTAAAATGGTGTAAATCCGTTCAGTAGTTCCTGAGAAATTCACAATTAAAATCACATATATATCTATGGGCGCGTCGGATCCGCGTACCCTCCCGATCACGAGCTGCATGCTAATTGGCTGTCAACACTCCAAATCAAGAAGTGTTGGCAGCCATTTTATCCCTCGGTAGAACCGAGGGACAGAAACAAGATGCGCAAAGTGCAAAAGGGGGCAGGGTAGAAACACCCTGACCCCTAGGTCTGCTCAGGAGGTCCCACAAGGACCCCATGGGCAGAAAAAGCATTTTTTTTTTTTAAATTGGCGGGATGCGCTTAGGGTGCGCGGATCCCGCCGAGAAAAAGAAACAAGTGCGCAAAACGCACAAAGGGGCAGGGTAGAAACACCCCTAACCCCTAGGCCTGCTCAGGGGTCCCACAAGGACCCCTGGGCAAAAAGCATTTTTTTTTTTTTAAATCGGCAGGAGGCGCTCAGGGTGCGCGCATCCTGCAAAAAAAAAATCGAAGCGCGGTCTCCGCGCTTCGATGTAAATTGCCCCGGGTGGGCCAAGTCCCGGGGGCATGCTGAGGGGTTTATTTTATGTATGGGGGCCTCTAAGGCCCCCAAGCCCGAGGACCGCCACCCCCGGGGCTTTATTTGAAAAAGTAGCGGGAGGGCTCTGAGCCCTCCCGCAGCCCGAGGACCACCACCTCCCGGGGCTTCTTTATTAAATTAACATGTGTGGGGGCTCCAGCCCCCACACACCCGAGACCACCACCTCCCGGGGCACTAACAAAATTGAAAATGGGGGTCCGTTAAGGACCCCGAGCCGAGGACCACCACCTCCCGGGGCTGTGCATTTGGATGGGAGGGGGGCCGCGCGGCCCCACTCCTGGAGCCTGTGGTGGCCCTGGGGACCGCCACCCCCAGGGCCGGCTCCTGCAGTGTCCCGGGTGCCTACCTCCGGGACACTGCTGTTTGCAATGACAGGATGGGAGCCTCGCGGCTCCCGTCCTGTCATTGCAAACTGCTTGGATATTGGAAGAGAGGCAGGAAACCTGCTCTCGCTCCAATATCCAAAGACAATTGCTTTTCCACACGGGGAGCAGCATGTTAGCTGCTCCCCATGTGGAAAAGCAATGCCGGCTCGCGCAGGAGGCGGGGAGCCGGGCGGGACTGTGGGGGTTTGGGGACCCCCACAGTCCCCAACCAGAGGCCAGGCCCGGGGATGGGGTCCCCGGGGCAAGTAGTGGCCCGGGAGGGGGCCACGCGGCCCCCACCCCAGAACTAATTTTTTTAAAAATAAAAAAGGCCTGCCCCGGGGGATGGGGTCCCTGGGGCAAAGGAGGCCTGAGGAGGGGGCCACGCAGCCCCCTCCTTAAAAATTAATGAAAAAGTGTGGCCATGCCCCGGGGATGGGGTCCCCGGGGTAGGATTCGACCAGGGAGGAGGGCCACGCGGCCCCCTTCCCGTATAATTAAAAAAAAAAGGGGATAAGGCCCTGGGGGATGGGGTCCCCAGGGCCCAAAAATAGGAAAAAGGAAGGGGGCCACACAGCCCCCTTCAGGAAAAAAACAAAAAACGATCGGCCCGCAGGCCCCGCCCCCTTCCTTCACCACTCTGCAAACGCGCCCCTGGCGCGTTTGCAGATGGAAGTAATTCCCCTTCAATACTGGGGTCCCTGAGGCCAACTAGCCCACCAGGAACCTCCAGTATGCGCCAGGGGGCTGCGTTGCAGAGAGGTGTAAAGAGGCCACGCCCCTTTTTACACCTCTCTGCAAGGCAGCTCTGTGGCGCTTTTTGGATATACCTGTTGGGCTAGTTGGCCCCCAGGGACCCTCAGGATTCAAGGGAGTTAATCCCCGACTTAAAACGCGCCACGGGGCGCGTTTGCACAGTGGTGAAGGGAGGGGCGGGGCTTCAGGTGACATGTGTGCAAACAGGCCCCGTGGCGTGTTTTAAGATGGGGATTAAGTCCCCTTGAATCCTGAGGGTCCCTGGAGTCCAACTAGCCCACCATGTACTTCCAAAAAGCGCCACAGAGCTGCCTTGCAGAGAGGTGTAAAAGGGGTGTGGCCTCTGTACACGTCTCTGCAACGCAGCCCCCTGGCGCATACTGGAGGTTCCTGGTGGGCTAGTTGACCCCAGGACCCTCATGATTAAGGGGACTTAATCCCGCAACTAAAACGCGCCACGAGCGCGTTTGCACAGATGTCACCTCGAGGCCCCGCCCCTCCCTTCACCATTGTGCAAATATTCCGCTAAAATCAGCCGAAATACGAATTCCGATTTACTCACCTGTTATCAGGAGAGACCTCAGTGCTGCATCTTTCAGCCCAGTACTGATCCTGAAAAGTAATTTTTACCGTACTTACCAGTAACTTGAATTTCCTTCCATAGGATATCATTGCCTGCTTTTTGCTGAAAAAGTTTCTAAGTGTCGATTTTTGAAACATACAAATATTCCTCTAAAATCAGCCGAAATACGAATTCCGATTTACTCACCTGTTATCAGGAGAGACCTCAGTGCTGCATCTTTCAGCCCAGTACTGATCCTGAAAAGTAATTTTAACCGTACTTACCAGTAACTTGAATTTCCTTCCATAGGATATCATTGCCTGCTTTTTGCTGAAAAAGTTTCTAAGTGTCGATTTTTGAAACATACAAATATTCCTCTAAAATCAGCCGAAATACGAATTCCGATTTACTCACCTGTTATCAGGAGAGACCTCAGTGCTGCATCTTTCAGCCCAGTACTGATCCTGAAAAGTAATTTTAACCGTACTTACCAGTAACTTGAATTTCCTTCCATAGGATATCATTGCCTGCTTTTTGCTGAAAAAGTTTCTAAGTGTCGATTTTGAAACATACAAATATTCCTCTAAAATCAGCCGAAATACGAATTCCGATTTACTCACCTGTTATCAGGAGAGAACCCAGTGCTGCATCTTTTAGCCCAGCACTGACCCTGAAAAGTAATTTTAACCGTACTTACCAGTAACTTGTATTTCCTTCCATAGGAATCCATTGTCTGGTTTTCAGCAGAAAAGTTTCAAAGTGTCGATTTTCACAAACTGCAAATATTCCTTAAAAATCGCCTGTTTGACTTAAACGCATTCTTTCAACTGTTTACAGGAGATGCACCAGTGCTGGATCCAGGATCCACCACTGAGTGAGAAAAAGTCACGATAACACTACTTACCTGCTAAGTGAATTTCCTCCCATAGGATAACATTGGTGATTCTATGTGAAAAAGTTTCTAAGTGTCAACTTTTAAAATACAATAATATTCCTTAAAAATCACTACTGTAACCAAAACGCTTTTACTCAACTGTTTACAGGAGATGTCCCAGGACTGAATCTAGGATCCAGTCCTGTGGTTAGAAAAAGTAATCCATAAAGTAACTAATTGCATTTAGCTAGAAATTCACATTGAGCTCAATGTTGCATTGTGTTTGAAATTGTGTTGCCCATTGCAACAACTGTAACTACTGTACTTAAAAGTCTATTGCCTATTTGCAAAGTATTTAAAGTAAATTAATTCATTCTGAGAAAGTATATTTTGTAATGTAATGTATAATGTAATTACAATGTAATTTAAAAAATAAAATATCTAAAAATAAATAGTTTAAAAAAAATGTAGTAAATCAGTATGAAAAAAATAAAAATAACAATTAATACATTTAAAAATTGGCATTTACAAAACCTTTGAAATTCACTGAAAAAAACCATAGGTTTCAGACATGTTATAGTTAGGAATTAGCATTTAAAAAACCTTTGAAATTCACTGAAAAAACCATAGGTTTCAGACATGTTATAGTTAGAAATTAGCATTTAAAAAACCTTTGAAATTCACTGAAAAAACCATAGGTTTCAGGCACGTTTTAGTTAGAAATTAGCATTTAAAAAACCTTTGAAATTCACTGAAAAAACCATAGGTTTTAGGGACAGTTGTAGTTACTTGGACATTGCACTCGTACAAAACCCGTGAAATTCCCCCGTTATAGTTAGTTCAGCTAACTATAACTCGCGCTCCACAATGCACTGCTGATGACGTCACATATTACATCACTCATGACATGGTCAGTGACATCACTGATGACATCACTGATGACATCTCAAATGACATCACTGATGACATCAACCATGTGATAATTTCATGCATCTTCTCACACCCTAATATAACTTTTGATACACCCATTCTAAATTACAGACTGCCATTCTCAAAAACAACGACACTCCAACACCAATAACTACATACCCACTCACTGATTCTTAGGTCTACACACACATCCACTCACTCACCCGTACAGTCACTCATACTTACGGTCACTCAGTACAGGACTATCATATGCACTCATACACCTATATAAACACTGACACACCGCCACTCATCCATAGAGGTACTCACACACCTAGTCAGTCATGCAAAAATTTAATCACACACCCATTTACTCACCTATACAGTTATACACACACCAGCTCACTTACTCATACAAATACTAGCACATTCTTACGCTCTTATACAATAACTGATACAAGCACACACGCATCCATACAGCCACTCTCACAATCACACACTCTCACGTATAGCCTTTTAAATACTCTAACACATATATATACTTCCTTTTACATATGTAGTTACTCGCACATGTACCACTGAGATATACATTCACTCACTAACACACCCATACACACACTCACCCACCCAAGCAGTCCATCACAGACGCACTCTTCAAATCATGCACCCAGTGAATCACCCACTCACACATCTATGTACAGAGTCGCACACACCCCACCCACACAAACACTCAGGCACCCATACAGATACTCAGACAACCAATCAATAACTCATATAGACACTCATGTAGCTATTCACAAACCCATGCAGCCACTTACACAGCAACAGACAGACGGATACAGACATTCACCCAGTTTAGTCACTAACCCATGCATTCAGTAAGATAAGTTTAATCACTCACTTATACAGTTAGTCACGCACCTACTAAATCATCCATTCAGACACTTATACACCCACTCACTCTTCAATACGCCTTTCCCTATATATATTAAACATATTTAAACTTTACAGAAACACACAGTCACTGGATGATGTCATCGGTGATGTCATCAGTGATGTCATTTGAGATGTCATCAGTGATGTCATCAGTGATGTCACTGACCATGTCATGAGTGATGTAATATGTGACGTCATCAGCAGTGCATTGCGGGGCGCGAGTTATAGTTAGCTGAACTAGCTATAACGGGGGAATTTCACGGGTTTTGTACGAGTGCAATGTCCAAGTAACTACAACTGTCCCTAAAACCTATGGTTTTTTCAGTGAATTTCAAAGGTTTTTAAATGCTAATTTCTAACTATAACGTGCCTGAAACCTATGGTTTTTTCAGTGAATTTCAAAGGTTTTTAAATGCTAATTTCTAACTATAACATGTCTGAAACCTATGGTTTTTTCAGTGAATATATATATATATATATATATAGATATATGTATATATATATATATATCTATATAGATATATATAGATCTATATATATATATATCAAGTTCAAAGTTCAATAAAGCGATTACAAGGAGTATGTACTAGCACCAGTTGATGGTTTATTCCAGTACTGGAATAAACCATCAACTGGTGCTAGTATATACTCCTTGTGATCGCTTTTTTGAACTTTGAACTTGAGATTTTGTACGGCGCGCTCCGTCGGCTGCAGCGATCCTCTGTTGTGGGCGAGGGGAGACGGAAGGAGCAACGTTGTCTAGCATATATATATGTGTGAACAAGGGCACTGGGTGCTTGAAATGCGTCACGGAGTGAGAGGAAATAAACATCTTACCTGCCATCACTATCTGGGTCCGTTTCTCTCTGTTCGCCGGTGTGGAGGTTCGGAGAGTGTTGTTGGTGGAATATATATATATATATATATACACATATATACATATATCTATATATATATTTGCATATATATCTATATAAGGGGTGGGCAGAAGCAATGCAAGCGACAGTTCAGCCCGGAATACCCGCAACAAACGAGGCACTAAATACAGACAGTAAATGAAAATCTAACTATTATAAATCAGACATCAAGAAAGCTAACAACAACCGAAGAGTCGGTTCTCATACTAGGACTAACGTTCTGCTCAACCAGTAATTTCGAATACACACAAATGAGAATCGACTTATTCAAATTTGTAAGGAAAGTAAAACTGTACAAATATTTCAAAATGAAAGGTCTTGGACAAAAAAAGAATGAAAAGAGATACAACATAAAGACTTTGTCATCCTAACAGTAGAAGATCTTGACACTCTGGCTATCCTGGAGGAACTTGGAAGAGACGCAAATAGGGGCCTCAAGTCCATTCAAACCGCCTTCCAAGTTCTACCCACAAACACCCACAGATGCAATAGATATCTTTGCAGAAAGTGTTAATAAAGATCTTTTAGCCCTTCGTATGGAAAGGAACACAACAAAGACGAAATCGAACATCACATACGCACAAAGATAAGCACTGAAAAATTTACAAATGGATCAATCAATCGTGCTCAAGCCCTCCGACAAAGGGGGGGGTGTAGTGTTACAAACAAGGGAGAACTACTGTAAGGAAGCATACAGACAATTGAATGACCGTAACAACTATGCTCTCACCACTAATGCGTGAAGAGCATCCTGGCATTTGAAAAGCTAGTTTTGAAATGGCATAAGAAAGGGATGCTTTCAACAGAAGAACACAAATTTTTATCAACCACACATCCACGAGTACCTACTTTTTACCACCTACCTAAGGTCCACAAAGATAAAACCAATCCACCGGGACGGCCAATCATTTCATCCATAGGAAGCTTGATGGAGAACATGTCCATATATGTGGATTATTTCCTGTTTCCAATTGTGTCACAATTGACATCATATACAAGAGGCACGAAGGACTTTCTCAGACATATAGAGGGAGTGGTGTGGGAGCATGACTTCCTTATGATAGCACTAGATGTGACAAATGTGTACACTAGTACAGCGCATAGGAATGGATGGGAAGCAATCAAGTATTTTCTTAAAGGCAGGCCACTTAAATATGTGGAACACAGTGAAATGCTAATGGAATTTGTGGACTTCTGCCTATATAATAACATCTTTATTTTTCAGGACCAACTGTACACGCAAATTCAGGGCACGGCCATGGGCACCTACTTCGCCCCCAATTACGCGAACTTGTTCGTGGGCTGGTGGGAGAAGCGGGTGGCCTGGTCGGATGCCTTCGACAAAATTGTAAGTTGGAGGAGATATATCGATGATCTCATTACCATATGGCGAGGGACAGAGGAGTCAGCTAAGCGATATATCTCAAGCCAGAATGATAACAATTTGAATCTCAAGTTTACAAGTGAGATCAGCTCCTCTCAGGTCAATTTTCTTGACCTAAGAGTATTTGTGAGTGACAATAAAATCCACACAGCTCTATACAGGAAACCTGCAGCGGGTAACTCTGTGTTACACGCGACTAGTAGTCATCCTTTAAATTTAATAAAAAGTATTCCGTATGGGGAACTGTTAAGAATTAAGAGAAACAGCTCGAGAGAGGAGGATTTCCAGAAGGCAGCACAAGAGAGCATTCGAAGATTCGAAGTGAGAGGTTATCAAAGAGGAGTTTTGAAGAAAGCCATGGAAAAAGTGGAGAAGAAAGACAGGGCATATTTGATGAGGGATGAGCTCAAAGCAAAGGAAAGGGATGTAAAGAATAATTTTAGATTGATTAGAAGCTTTTCCAATGCGGCAAGCCATGTGAGGAGGATAATTCAAGGGAACTGGCGGATATTACAATCCGACCAAGTTATAGGCCAGGATCTTCCATCCCACCCCTTGCTCACATTTAGGAAGTCAAGATCCATAAAAGATCAAATAGTGGAGAGCCCTCTATCATCAGAAAAGCTGCCCTCAAATCTTCAACACCTGCCGGGATTCTTCCCCTGCGGTAAATGTAAGGCCTGTGCTAACAGTAAAAAAGTAAGCTCATACAGTGTTCGAGGTCTTCATGATCTGAAGAAAATAACAAAATTCATGAACTGTAACACACCATATACAGTGTATTGCTTAATGTGCCCCTGTGGACTAAAATATGTGGGGAGTACAATTCATCCCACGAAAATGCGTATCTTGGAGCATCAGAGGACAATAAGCAATAAGGATTCCAACTACCCAGTACCATAAAAGCAATAGGTCCCTGCTAAAAGTTTTCTGCGTGGATCATGTACCATGAGATAATAGAGGTGGTGATAGAGAGAAAAAACTGTGGAGATTGGAATCTAGATATATAATCGACATGCAGACAAAATCACCACTAGGGCTTAACAGTGGGGAAAAGTTAGGGGTACACTTATAGAGAGGACAAGTCAAGAATGGGCAGTAGAAAAGATTCAGAGGAATTGGATAAATAAAAAAAAGAATGATTTTGTGCTAGGTCCAACGGGACGAGAGGGGATGGTGAAAGATGAACTTATTGGTGATTTCTTTGGGTAGAAGCCCATCCAGGGCACAATTATGAGTTCACGAAACAAGATAATGAAATGATGTATAAATTGCTTTGATTAAGCTGTCCTATATAATGCAGATAATGCTGTCCTATATAATGCAGATTATTATTCAACACACTATCCTGAATTTGGTAAGACTAACGGGGGATGGGGAAAATGAACTCATTGGTTATTTTTTGTGTATAAGCCCATCTAGGGCTCAATTATGAGTGACACATAAAATGTTTTGATTAAGTTGTCCCATGCATTTGCAGATCATGTAATAATTATTTAGCACTTTATCCCGAATTTGGTACAAAGAAATGTGGTATTTTATACTGTGAAATTTTGATTTGATTAAAATTTATTCGGTCTTAAATAAGTTGAAAAAGTTTTTAAAAAAAGCTTAAGATGCAACTTTGAAAGTATGTTTATTGAGCAACAAGGGAATGTTGAACGTTACAAGATGGCGCAACATTATTGTTGTCGTAGAACTAGCCCATTTTTGATGTCTATGTTGAAGCAATTGACATAAAAGTAATGTGAACGGCGGCCGCCGACATAGAAAAGGCGCACCTCCGAAACGCGTTTGTTGTTTGTACCAATAAATCCCAAGTGAGGATTTAACCTCACTTGGAGCTGGAGCTGTAATATATATATATATATATATAGATATATCTATATATATATATATATAGATATATCTATATATATATATATATATATATATATATATATATATTATCTACTGGCGGTCGCCAGTAGATAGTTATAGTTAGGACCTAGTTTCCATAGGAAAAGCGTTTTTGTTTTCCCAATAACTTTGGCGCCGGATGACGAATTATCGCGAAATTTTCAAAATTAGTGGGGCGCTCCGGTCAGCTCCTGCCTTGAAAGTTTCGGGGTGATTCGGCAAGCGGGGCCGAGAAAAAGGGGGTCCCAAAGCGTGTTTTCTCCATGTTAATTCCCATAGGAAACTTTAGACACGGCTACAGCCCGAACTGCTGAACGGAATTACACCAAATTTGGCAAAAAGGTAGTGCTTGGTTCAGAAAGCGCCCTTTTTTTAAATGGTGTAAATCCGTTCAGTAGTTCCTGAGAAATTCAAACAATAAAAGTTTCGATATCTATGGCCGTGGTGGATCCGCGCACCCTCCCGATCACCAGCTTCATGCTAATTGGCTGTCAACACTCCAAACCAGGAAGTGTTGGCAGCCATCTTGTGCCTCGGTAACCGAGGCAGAAGAAAACAGAAAAACTAAGGCGCAAAACAAGAAAAGGGGGCAGGGTAGAAACACCCTGACCCCTAGAGCCTGCTCAGGGGTCCCACAAGGACCCCCAGGGCCCAAAAAGCATTTTTTTAAAAACGAAATTGGCCGAATTCGCGCTGGTTGCGCAAATCCGGCCGTGAAAATAATAAAAAAAAAGAATCGCGGGCTCCCGCGCTCCGTTTAATTGAAGCCCCGGGTGGGCCAGGTCCCGGGGCAGTAAAAATGTGTGGGGGAATCCCCCACACTGCCCGAGGACCGCCACCCCCGGGGCTTTGCAACAGCTATTTGCAGGGGCACACGGCCCCCCGCAGCCCCGGGGACTGCCACCCCCAGGGCTTGTTTTTTTTAGAGTTTGGGGGGCCTCTAAGGCCCCCCCAAGCCCCAGGGACCGCCACCCCCCGGGGCTTTCATCAATTATAATTGTGGGGGGGAACACTGCCCCCCCCGCAGCCCCGGGGACCGCCACCCCCCGGGGCTTCTTTTAAAAAAAATATATATACCTGTGTGGGGGGGCTCGAGCACCCCCACACGCCCCGGAGAGCGCCACCTCCCTCGCGGCTCCCGTCCTGCCATAGCAAACTTGCTTTGGATTTTGGAAGAGAGAGCAGGAAATCTGCTCTCTCTTCCAAAATCTAAAGCAGATTGCTTTTCCACAAGGGGAGCTGCATGTTAGCAGCTCCCCATGTGGAAAAGCAATGCCGGCTCCTGCAGGACGCGGGGAGTCGGTCTGGGCCGTGGGGGCATTGGGGCTCCCCCCACGGTCCCCAACGGATAGGGCCTGCCCCGGGGGATGGGGTCCCCGGGGCTAGTAGTGGCCCTGGAGGGGGGCCACGCGGCCCCCCTCCCCTAAATTTTTTTTAAACAAAAAAAAAAAGGCCGGCCCCGGGGGATGGGGTCCCCGGGGCAATAGAGGCCTCAGGAGGGGGGCCACGCAGCCCCCCTCCTTAAAAATGTTAAAAAATGTGGCCATGCCCAGGGGTATGGGGTCCCCGGGGCCGGAATTGGCCACGGGAGGGGGGCCACGCGGCCCCCTTCCCGTTCAGTTTTTTTTTTTTTTTTTTAATAAAAAGGCATCAGGCCCTGGGGGATGGGGTCCCCAGGGCCCAAAAATGGAAAAAAGAAGGGGGGCCACACAGCCCCCCTTCTAAAAAATCACCACTCTGCAAACGCGCCCTGTGGCTCATTTTAAATTGGGGCATTAATTCCCCTTGAATACTGGGGGTCCCTGGGGGCCAACTAGCCCACCAGGTACCTCCAGTGCGCGCCACAGGGCTGCGTTGCAGAGAGGTGGTGCAGGCCACGCCCCTTTTTACACCTCTCTGCAACGCAGCTCTGTGTCGCTTACTGGAGGTACCTGGTGGGCTAGTTGGACCCCAGGGACCCTCAGGATTCAAGGTGACCTAATACCCCAACTTAAAACGCGCAACAGGGCGCGTTTGCACAGTGGTGAAGGGAGGGGGAGTGCCTCAGGTGACATGTGTGCAAACACACCCTGTGGCGCATTTTAAGTTGGGGAATTAATTCCCCTTGAATCCTGAGGGACCCTGGAGGCCAACTAGCCCACCAGGTACCTCCAGTGCGCGCCACAGGGCTGCGTTGCAGAGAGGTGGTCCAGGCCACGGCCCTTTTTACACCTCTGTGCAACGCAGCTGTGTGGCGCTTACTGGAGGTACCTAGTGGGCTAGTTGAACCCCAGGGACCCTCAGGATTCAAGGGGACTTAATCTCCCAACTTAAAACGGCCACAGGGCTTGTTTGCACACATGTCACCTCAGGCCCCCTCTCCCTTCACCACTGTGCAAACGCGCCCGGGGCGCGTTTTAAGAGGAAGTTTTAATCCCCCTGCCCTATTATGTACTAGGGCCTTACAGAGGAGGTCATGCTAATGACAGGGGTACCCCAACCCATAGTGTTCCCTAGTGTATGTAGGTGTTTTCACTGTATTCTAAGTGTCTTTTAGCATAGCACTGGCTCTAGGCCTGGTTAGTCCGAGTCAGTTACCACCAGTACCCGTCTGAAAAAGTTGTGGGCACAGGATGATTTTGCAACAAGGCCTCTTTCTGCTCCTCTGTTGGTTCTTTCTGCACATGTCTTGCTTCTTCCTGCTCTTTTCTTCGTCTTTGTGGACTTCTGTTGCTTCTTTCTGCATTTCTTTTGCTTCTTTCTGTGCGTTTTTTCTTCTTTCTTCACATGTCCTACCTCTGTAGGCATAGTTAGAAATTAGCATTTAAAAAACCTTTGAAATTCACTGAAAAACCATAGGTTTTAGACACGCTATAGTTAGAAATTAGCATTTAAAAAATCTTAGAAATTCACTGAAAAAAACATAGGTTTTAGGGACAGTTATAGTTAGTTGGACATTTCACTCGTACAAAACCATAGAAATTCCCCCGTTATAGTTAGTTCAGCTAACTATAACTCGCGCCCCCGCAATGCACTGCTGATGATGTCACATATTACATCACTTATGACATGGTTAGTGACATCACTGATGACATCACTGATGACATCACTGATGACATCATCCATGTGATAATTTGATGCATCTTCTCACACCCTAATATAACCTTTGATACACCCACTCTAAATTACAGACTGCCATTCTCAAAACCATAGACACTCCAACACCAATAACTACATACCCACTCACTGATTCTTAGGTCTACACACACATCCACTCACTCACCCAGTCACTCATACTTACGGTCACTCAGTACAGGACTATAATATGCACTCATACACCTACATAGACACTCACACACCGCCACTCATCCATAGAGGTACTCACACACCTAGTCAGTCATGCAAATAATTAATCACACTGCCATTTACTCACCTATACAGTTATACACACACCAGCTCACTTACTCATACAAATACTAGCACATTCTTACGCTCTTATACAATCACCGATACAAGTACACACTCATCCATACAGCCACTCTCACAATCACACACTCTCACTTATAGCCATTTATATACTCCAACACACATATATACTGCCTTTCACATATGTAGTTACTCACACATGTACCACTGAGATATACATTCACTCACTAACACACCCATACACACACTCACCCACCCATACAGTCCATCACAGATGCACTCTTGAAACCATGCACCCAGTGAATCACCCACTCACACATCTATGCACAGAGTCACACACACCCCACCCACACAAACACTCAGGCACCCATACAGATACTCAGACAACCAATCAATAACCCATGTAGACACTCATGTAGCTATTCACAAACCCATGCAGCCGCTTACACACCAACAGACAGACGGATACAGACATTCACACAGTTTAGTCACTAACCCATGCATTCAGTAAGATACGTTTAATCACTCACTTATAGAGTCAGTCACGCAACTACTAAATCATCCATTCAGACACTTATACATCCATTCATTCTTGAATACGCCTTTCACTATATATATTAAACATATTTAAACTTTACAGAAACACACAGTCACTGGATGATGTCATCAGTGATGTCATTTGAGATGTCATCAGTGATGTCATCAGTGATGTCACTGACAATGTCATGAGTGATGTAATATGTGACGTCATCAGCAGTGCATTGCGGGGGCGCGAGTTATAGTTAGCTGAACTAACTATAATGGGGGAATTTCTATGGATTTGTACGAGTGAAATGTCCAACTAACTATAACTGTCCCTAAAACCTGTGGTTTTTTCAGTGAATTTCTAAGGTTTTTTAAATGCTAATTTCTAACTATAACGTGCCTGAAACCTATGGTTTTTTCAGTGAATATAGATATAGATATATATAGATATATCTATGCAAAAAAGAAGCAGAGGACTCTGGGTAGTTCTCAAGTTTAGGTGGAAAGCAGCTCCTGTTTAGAGCACTCTCAACACCAGCGACACTCTAGATCTGCTCACCTCAAATGTCTGCTTTTCTATCAAAGTCTTTAAGCATAGGATTAGCACAGTGCCATCCACGCCGAGATCGAAAAGGACAAAGTATTTTGCCATTACTACAGCAAAGTCTTTAAGCATAGGACTAGCACAGTGCTATCCATGCCAAGCTGTAAAATGACAAAAGCCTTTTACCACTCCAGGCACAGTATTACAGCTTTGGATTGATCCAAGCCAACCTGAAATGAATAAAAGCAACCCTCCAATATATATATATATATATGTATATGTATATATATATATATCCGATATGGACTCGATATTCAGAAGCCGTACCATCTGTTAGCTATGTGGCTGAAAGTGATGTCTTTATTCAGAGATGTTTTCTTTCTACTGGGTCAAAGGCCACTGTTTCTCCTTTTTACAATTTCTTTCTCAGCTAATCATCGTTTTTTGCACTCCCTACTTAGTAGCACAGCTTCCCCGCGTCTGTTTTTACCTTATCTTCCTTTGAAATGTTTCTTATTATTCTGGGGAGCTGGCTCTGTTGAAAAGCTGTACCTCACACAAAATAATGGGACGCTAATTATTACAACAAAAACTACAGATTATGTGTACGGGGAAAAGGGAAGTCATTATCTTAAAGACGAGAACCCTCACTCACCCAAGGGTGACATGCTTCATCATTGGGTCCCCTCTTACACACTGCGACCGCAAGGTACACAGTATGGGCTACAGCTCTCCCTCTGGAGAGGAGCATGAGGTGTTTACTGATATTCCCAATGTAAGCGATTGGGGTGAGGGGCAGAGTGCAAAGAAAAACTAATAGTGTGTTAAAACTAGCTCATGGGTGACTAAACTCAATTTATTCCATGTCCCCATAGACTAGGGTTAAAAAGGTCAGTGATATATAGGACTGAATGTCCTATTCATCAAAGGTCAACATGTTTCTGCCAAATGACCAACAAGGTTCGCGGCATTCATCAGGACCTAAAGCAATGTCACTCTGCTGAACTTAGATAAAAATAAAAATAAATATAAAATGTATAAACACCATACTTAATTGTCATGGTTATTCTGACATGGTACCAGCTGCAGTCCGGTCCAATGTCTAGAAAAGATAAACAATCTTGTCAGTTACATCAATATAATATACCAATGTAACACCCTTAACACCACACACGTGATAAAACCACACACGTGATCAAGAGCGTACCAACACTTTTGAATAAAAATACATAGACTCACCTAGGCGGTAATATAATTTTACCTCCCACCTTATGGGAGTTTCTACCTTAGATCACAGATTTCTGAGGAGTAAAAACTGGAATTTAAACTCTGATTTCGACAATACATCATGTAAAACTGCTGTCTGTCTCTTCGCTGTTATACATAAGAAACAGGGATGTAATATGTCGAAACTAATAGTCTCGTTTCGACAGCACATTATACAAAACTATTTTCAGCCTCTTAGCTGTTATACATATCAAACAGGGATATGTTATGCTTTAAATAGTGTAATAAGTAATACTGCCGCACCCTGGTTATAATGAAACACCATATGTCCTCAATGCCATGCAAAATAGTTATCTTTTGTATGAAACCAGTAGTTTATTGGGGCTCAATCTTGACCCCAAGTTCAAAATTACTACCGTTACGTGAGGATATCTATTCTCCAAGCGTGGCAAAACTCGAGTGTCCGTTACAGGAACACTCCACACAAATATCCACATTTTTTATGTTTCACGAGCAGTAATAACACCGGGAACAAAAATGCCCCGGAGTTCAAGTCGCAAAATATGCAAACAAGCATATGTCTCCCGAGAGTGACAAAACTCGAGTACTACATACACACACACTCCATCCTCTCAACTACAAAGTTGTCAATAGCCAAAAGTACGTTGAGCAATCTTCAATAGTGCGTAAGCTATCCTTTACCTCTAGTTCCCCTGTGTCCTCAATATGCGGCAGAAATCAAGGGAAAGAGCGTATTACGCGCTGTGTTTATAGGCGGAAAGCGTCAATATGGGAGTATCCTAACCCGGATGTAACCATACAAACTTCCGGGTCAGGTGGCTCATGGGAATTGTAGTGTGCACTAGTCCCGATGTCCATGCAGAACCCGTTTGCACATATTGCTTATGCACATCAACAAACAGCAACATGCGTGCGTGCACAGTGGCATACAGATAGTATACATTACCAGCCGGTCTCCACTCAAAAAGGGCTCGCTGCAATATGAACCGCACGCACACTTCAAAGCAACCCAACAAATGTGATCCTTCCAGACCAACATGCAAGAAAGCAGTGCACGCCACCAACCGGTCTCCACTCCAAAAAGGGGGGCTCGCCACAACATAAACCGCACACATATCATAAAGCAATTAAGCAAATGTGATCTTTTCAGATCGGTATGTTGGAAAGCAGTGGAAAGAAGGGGAAGAAAAAGGGCAGACTACATACTAGGGTGGCCCACATATCCCATTATTTTGACAATGCACTATATTAATGCTAACCACTCCTTCATACAAAACCACAAAAAAACTATCAGATTAGTCATCGACATCTATTGACATACCACCAATCCAAAGCAGAAAATGAATGGACAGACTACACTGAGCACCAAGGAATGTCCTCATTTAAACCCCTTATATGGCTCTTCGTGAGGAACACCCAACGTTGCTCACGCCGAAAGAACATTATCTAGGGGACCCATGTTGATGTCATACTTAGGTTTATCAATGATAACCCATTGCAAGTCGTCCTCTGTGTGTGCCATCTCCAAATAATGTTTGGTCATGCGTGTATTAGACTTTTTACACCGGAAGGTACTCCGATGTTCAACAATCCTCTGTCGGACCTTTCGTGTTGTCATCCCAATGTAGATGAGTGAACAGGGACATGTTATCATATATACCACTCCGCTGGTATTACAATTGGTATGACGATTCAACTTCCAAGGTGTACCTGGCAGTATATTTACTTCAGTCATATGTCGTGTAAAGGGGCACACTGAACAGGACCCACAAGGAAAATGACCAGTTACTGGGGCCACTCCCCACAAAGTTGGTTGTCTATTCTGACTAGTTGTATTTCTGGGTCTCGTGTGTACCATCAAATCTTGTAAATTACTACTGCGTTTCAATGCAAAAGGGGACGATCGAGTGTCAAGTCCCCAGTGTTTAGTATATGCCAATTCTTATTAATGGCCCTTTTCACATTTTCTGTAAGGTTACTGAAGGTCGTCACACAAACCATTCTGTCTGTTTTGGCTTTAGTGTATGTTTCAAGGAGTGCCTCCCTATTGTTGTTACGCGCTCTTTTAGATGCTCTTTTGATTAAACATTCTGGATAATGTCTCACCCTCAGTTCTTCACTCAATTTATTGGCATATTTATGATAGTTTGCTAACTCCGTACAATTTCTTCTCAACCTAGAAACTGTCCCACCGGTAGATTTGTCAATAAGGCCCGGGGATGAAAGCTATGATAGCTTAATAGGGAGTTCCTAGCCATTGGCTTCTGATACAATTCCGTATTTATCCTCCCTCCTTTAGGATATAGTCTCAAATCCAGAAATGCGATTGATGAATTGCTGGCCTCCCCGTGAACCTAAGATTCACGTCACATGAATTAAGCCACTCAGAAAAGGCCCCTAGAGACTCCTGGTCACCTTCCCAGATGACCAGGATATCATCTATATATCGCTTCCACAGTTTGAGATTCTGCTGGAACGGATTGACCATGGGGTAGATGTACTTAGTTTCAAACCCATGCATATAGATATTAGCCATACTGGGCGCACATGTACTCCCCATGGAAGTTCCAGTAGTTTGCCAGAACAATTCCCCTTCAAAACTAAAGAAATTTTCTTTGAGTGCTAGAGTCGCTACAGCGCGTGACATAATCATTAGGGGTCTGGTCATCACGTGGATTGATATCTAGGAGGTCACTTATCGTATTAAGTGTGTCGTCCTGCGGAATGTTAGTGTATAGTGACTCAGCATCATACGTGGCCATCAGTTGACAATTAGGATCAAAAGGAATGGCTTCTAAACAGGACAACACATGCTTAGTATCCTGTAAATATGATGGCATCTGTGCTACAATCGAGTCGGAGAAAGTGATCCACAAACTTAGACAAAGGTTCTAACACAGAGCCAATTCCTGATACAATCGGCCTTCCCGGGGAGGTCGTTGTACCTTGTGTATCTTAGGCAGGATGTAAAAAGCTGGAATCTTCGGATGTTTTTGTATCAGAAAATCAGCCTCATGCTTAGTTATCCAACCTGCCTCTCTCCCCTCTTCCACTAATGATTTAATCTGTTGTTGTAGATGTATAGTGGGATTTTGTGTAATACGTGTGTAAAAACTCACGTTGTTAAGTTGTCTCAGACACTCCTCTCGATACACCACAGTGTCAAGGATCACTGTGGCACCACCTTTATCTGCTGGTTTAATGGTAATAAGTAAATCATTGCCTAATGTAGATACACAGCGTCTTTCTGCATTAGAAAGATTACAGAATACTCTTCTGGTTGAAAAGCTTCCTTTGTTAAACCCAGTGCCTCCATATGAAGAGAGAGGAAACGAGTAAGTAGTCTTTTTGTATCATGAACTCTTTGTTTTCATAACTCTGTCCTGTTGATGTGAGTCATTTGTGTCTTTCTGGAGGGGAAAACCACAGACCTGCAGCTGGTTTGGATAAGCGGTGATTCTGCCTTAAATGGAAACAAAATGCAAGGGGCTGCACTTTACTTATGTTCACATTTTACTTATTTTTTAATTCCTAATTTTCATGTACTTTGCTGTTTGAAACAGGGCACTCTTCACAGTGGAAACAACTTGATTTGACATGACACTTGTGGCCACAGTACTGAGACTGTAAGTGCTGTAAGTAATCAACATTACATCTTCCGAACAGTACTCCTTTGCCTTTGTCTTGTCTGTGGGGAGCTTGTCCCCTACACTCCACCCCCCTTTTCTCTCTTCCTCTCTTTATCCCTCTTCTTGAACCCATTAGCTCTTCTTCTCTCTCCACTGTTTCTTTCACCTCTGTCCTCTATCCCTGCCTCATCCCTAGTACCGGTACCTGTATCTAATACTAATACTCTAGCGCCTATACCCTAGCCTCAACTTTAGGGTGCCTACTCCGGCCTATTCCCCCCTACTAGGGTGACCATCAAATCACTCTTTTCAGGTGGGTCAGTCTAAGTAGTTCAGTGAAAAAAACGCAAGATCTAAGAAAGTTCGGAAATGGAAAAAGGTTTGTAGTGACCTAGAAGGGGGTAGTCACCCTTCATCCTCCTTCTGCCTGTACCCTAGTATATCACTCCCTTCCCTCTCCATTACTCCTTCCCTTTTTCCATTTTTGTGCTTTTTTCTTATGTTTTTTGCCTAGTATTGGAATATTTCTTAAAAAGGGTTTTCCTCATTTTGAAAATTCAGCAAAATGGAGTTTTGCCAGACTGGTCTTCAAGGGAATGATTTGCATTTCAGTTTTTCTTCGTAATGAGGTGGCGCCCACATAATGCGCCTTGAGACCCTAGCGGGTGAGTAGTTGCGCTTTACAAGAAACTTGATTGATTGATTGATTGAATGCTGTTGGTTTCTATAACAAGGCCTTGGAGGGGGAAATGTAATATATACCTTGATAAGCAGCCTCATACCAAAGAACAAGCTGGGATAAGGCAGAAACTAAAATTAACCTATATTGCTCTACACAATGTTTTTTAAACACAGATCAGAGATCATTGAACCGACCAGCAGAGATGTGGAAGATGTCTGTACTTTGACCACTCTGGCAGAAACGAATCCTATAGACCCTTAAGGCCGATTCATAAAAGCATTTATGAGTACGGGAAATGGTACTAAAGGAGTGCTCTGTCGACATACGTTCACATGCCTTTGTGAATCAGCCCCAAAACATCCAACTCCCTGTTAATAAAAGGGTCCAGTCCTATATATTTGTACTAATAGTCCCAGTTGAGATGTTTTAGGCCAATTCACAAAGGCGTGGAAGAGTACGTAAAAGAGTAATATGAGTAAAACTTCATGTACTCAAAATGCCTTTATGAATTGACCCCATTCTCGATCGAATGTACATCGTTTCAACAGGACCTTGAATGCATACATCCTGGTGATCTTATAATCAAGGAAGCAGATAAAGAGGGTAATATTGTGTTACTCCACCCAGACAACTACAAACAAGACGTCCTGCGTCAACTATCTGACACCACACGCTAAAAAAAAGTACTAGCCAAGGATCATGCACCTGGAAGACAAAATTATACCAGACCAGACCGATGGGTGACATTGCGTCCAGTTACAGGCGAAGTAAAAGAAAGAATGTACATTGAACATCCCCCCATTCTACCATGCCTAGGCTAGGTACTTCCAAGGGTGCCTAAAGGTGGTCTGCCACCTCATGACAACTGATTAACTCATGCTTGGCCTCTATTTGTTCTGACGTAGATAAGTTTATTGATAGAGAGGGCCAACCTTTCATCAAAGACCTCTCTACGTACATTTGTGACAAGAAGTACTGAGAAAATTACACTGGCATGGTGACTATGAACAGGGATCTATAGACGTCATCTGCCTGTGTCTGTCTATTTGAAGTCATGATGTCCCAAATGCTGTTCAACAGGCTCTATCCACAAGATCAGCGCACTACATAGTGGCTAACAGAATAGTCATAGAGCTAGTTTAGTACGGTCTAAGTAATATTAATTTCAGTTTTGACAATACAATTTATTTACTGCAAGTAGAAATGGCCATTGGAGCTAAACAGTTCACTGACAAAATATCGACTACCAAAATATCTACATACAAAAATATCGATTAAAAAATATCATTTTCAATAATATAGTTGTCTAAAATATCGATTTTTAAAGATATATACATGTAAATAATAAACATTAAGTAAATTAAATAATAATACTAATATAATTAAAATAAAATATATTTAATACATTTTTTGAAAAATATAACAATGATTATTTTATTTTTTTAAATACAACAAATATATATATTAATATATATATGTTTATTTACACATATCTATTGTAAACATATTACTAAATTAATATTTGTATTACTTAATAATACTTTTTGAAATCTAATAATATAAAAAATAAATACATATACATATATCCAATAACATAAAGGGGCGATTATGATGTTGGTCGGAAAGCCTCCGACCGCTAGTTGGAAGCTTTCCGAAGCGGTCGGTGGATTTCCGACCGACATGGTCGGTTTGCGGTCTGACCGCCTGATTACAATGTCGGTGGTCGAAACGTAAACCGGCCGGTCATTCCAACTTGGTTCTGACCGGCTCTCGGAGTCTTCCTGCCGGTCAGAACCACACCGTAATCCCCTTTGGATGGCGTTTCTGCCATCGGGATTACAGAAAGGCTGTCGGAAACTGGCTTTGGGGGCCCCCTTGCCTCTGCGCCCTACGGTTGTTGGCCGAAGGGGTACCTAGGGTGCCCCCATGTAAATCCATGTAATGTGTGGCAGGCACCTGTGTGGCAGGTGCCATGGGGTGCCTGCCACAGGGTGCAGGGTTTTACACACACCTCCATTTCTTCATGGGAGCCTGTATTACAGCCTGTTTACGGTCATAATACAAGCTCCCATAGAGAAATGGGAGTATCCAACCGTACAGTGTTTGGTCGCATCGTAATGAGGCGGCCGGAACTGCCGACCGGAGGTCGGTCGGTCCCGAGTCCGAGAAGGTGTCGGTCGGAGGCAACTCCGACCAACATCGTAATAAGCCCCAAAATATTTAAAAAACAAACCATTGTAATTACAAATAAAATCTCAAACAAAATAAAAAGTTACAATTTACTAAAAATAAATAAAATATTAAAAACATTAATAAATATAGATCTTATAATTTTTAATAACCAAAAACATATTAATATACATTTAAGCAATATAAAGTAAATTACAATTTTTAAAAATGAATACAGATACTATTCCCACTACTACTTATAAATAGTAGACAAAGGGGCCTATTACGATGCCGGTCAGAAAGCCTCCCAACCGCTAGTCGGAAGCTTTCCGACCACGGTCGGAGGCTTTCCGACCGACACAGTCGGTTTGCAGTCCGACCGCCAAATTACGATGTCGGAGGTCGAAGCGTGAACCGGCCGGTCATTCCGACGTGGTTCCAAACGGGTCTCGGAGTCTTCCGGCCGGTCAGAACCGCACTGTAATCCCCTACGATGTTGGTTTCCCACAGCCTTTCCATGCTGGCCTTTGCGACATGGAAAGGCTGTCGGAAAAGTGACTTTGGGGGCCCCTAGCAGGGCCCCCTTGCCTCCGCTGCCTACGGTTGGTGGTGGGGGGTACCTAGGATGCCCCCCTGTAAATACATGCACTGTGTAGCAGGCACCATGGGGTGCCTGCCACAGGGTGCAGGGTTTTACACACACTACCATTTCTTTATGGGAGCCTGTATTACGGCCGTAGCACATGCTCCTATAGAGAAATGTGAGTATCTGACCGAGCAGTGTTCGGTCGTATCGTAATCAAGCAGTCGGAACTGCCGACCGGAGGTCGGTCGGTCCCGAGACCAAGACGGTGTCGGTCGGAGGCAACTCCGACCGACATCGTAATAAGCCCCAAAGTGTTGAACTCAGGAGCTGCAAAATTTACAAGTCCCACTACAGTCAATGCAACAGCAGAGAAAGTGTTGGATGTCGCAGGGGTAAAATTTACTATTACCACTCCACTCAATACTACAGTAGGGAAAGTGTTAGATTGCGGAGTGGTAAAATTTACTATTCCCACTCCAATGAGTGCAACAGTAGGGAAAGTGTTGGATTGCGTAAGGGTAAAATTTACTATTCCCACTCAGTCAATACAACAGTAGGGAAAGTGTTGGATTGCGGAGGGGTAAAATTTACTATTCCCACTCCAATGAGTACAACAGTAGGGAAAGTGTTGGATAGCAGAGGGGTAAAATTTACTATTCCCACTCCAGCCAATGCAACAGTAGGGAAAGTGTTGGATTGCGGGGGTAACATTAACTATTCCCACTCCATTCAATATAACGGTAGGGAAAGTGTTGGATTGTGGAGGGATAACATTTACTATTCCCACTCCAATAAGTGAAAAAATAGAGAAAGTGTTGGATTTCAGAGGGATAAAATTTACTATTCCCACTCCAATTAGTGCAAAAGTAGGGAAAGTGTTGGATTGCAGAATGGCAAAATTTACTATTCTCACTCCAGTCAGTGCAACTTTAGGGAAAGTTAGGGATTGCAGAAGGACAAAATGTAATATTCCCACTACAGTCAGTACTACATTCGAAACAAACAATTTCTCTGCAAAACAATAAAATAATTTCAAAAACAAAACAAAAAAATTATTTCATTAAAAGAATTAATCAAAATAAATACATATTATAATGTCAAATACATATCAATAATTACAAATATTATTAAAATAAAAAAAATGTCATAAAAAAATTATTTAACAATTATTTAACCCAAAAATAATTTATTAAATAATTTTTATTTTAGTTACTACCCACCATTTACCCTTACAAAACTTACAAGCAACACCTAAGGCTTAACTTTAAAAAGCTAATTATTAAAACTATTAACATAAATATTTACCAACAAACTAATTATCAATAAATTCAAATTTATTATTATTTAATTACATTTAATTTACTTTCCACAATATAACCCCACAAAATATACAAAACACTCTTATAAGGTACTAAAAAATAATTACACAATTAACATAATAAATTGTAATTTTAATACTTATTCTCAATTAAAAAATGTATTCTAACCTAATTAAAATTTAATTTACTTCCTACCATATACCCCAACAAAACCCAAACCCACACCTATAATTTTAGTAAAAAAATGTAATTACACAATTAACATAAATAATTGTAAATTAAAAATTCATTATTGACTAAAAATATTAATATTAATTACTTAGAATTAATTTACTTCCCACCCTGAACCCCTACAAACCCCACAACACACACCTAAATGTTCTCTTTTACACAATTAACATAATTATGATTGATTATTTAATTGATAATTCAGTTAACAATTAATTATTAATTAATAAAAATTAAATTACTTCCCACCCTGTACTCCTATTAGCCCCACAACCCACACATAAAATGTATATTTAAAAAAATATTTATCATCATTGCCCTAATTTATCAATTAAATAATTAATATTAATTAAAAATTAATTATTAAATACTTAAAATTAAATTACTTCCCACCATGTACCCCTATAAACCCCACAACCTGCACATAAAATGTAAATTAAAAAAATAAAATACACTATTAACATAATTAATTATTAATTAAAAAAATATAATTTACAAAAAAATTAATCATTAATTTGTTATAATTAAATTACTTCCCCCTTGTGCCCCTATACACCCGCAACAGTACTAAAAATAACAAAAATAACTTAAATAAATGTAATAACTACTAAAACAATTATAAAAATAATTCAAAAACATAAACAGTAATTATAAAAAAAATTACATCCATTGAGTTACCGAAGTCAGACTACTTCTTAAGGTTGCTACTAATCTGCCCTCAGAGCAGGTGGCACCCCGGCAGAACTCCGGCAGGCCATAGCGGCAAATTTTGCAAACTCTGCTAGTGGAGATGCTGGGTGACTCCTATAAATTCTCACAGACCCTGTCGACCGAGACTTGGTGCTGGTGGACAATTGGATCTCTGATGCCCTGGATCATGTCGCCCCAGTGAAATCGATGTCCCAGAGCCATTCAAGGCCGTCCGCCCCCTGGGTTACGGAAGCCTTAAGAGAGGAGAAAGCACACTGTAAGCAGCTGAAGCACAATTGGTGCACAGCTTATGATAGGGACACAAAACTGGTGCATAAAAAGGCACTTGCCAGTTTTTGCAAATACTCCCACAGAGCTCAGAAAGAGTTCATTACAATATCAATAAATGATGCTGTTAATAAACCTTGTGCACTCTTCAGCATCGTGAACTCTTTTCTTCCTCTGAGGGCTATACAAACTCACTTACAACCTCTGTTTACCTTTGCGAGGAGCTTGCGGATTTATTTCTAACAAAATTAAAATAATTTATGATCAGTTCTCCAACCAATGTACGTCTGAGGCTACCTCAGAGAGGGTGCTTTCTACTGGCCTGGTGTTGAGGGTTTTGAGCCTATCTCACTGGAGAAAATCGACTGTGCTGCTGGCTAAATGTAAGTCCGGCTTGGTCCGGCTTGCCCCAGGACTGCTGTCCCCTGGATATTTTGAAGTCAGTTTTGCCGATTGTCAACCCCATTATGAACAAATTGCTGAACGCTTCGCTGGAGTCTGGAATTGTTCAAAAGTGGTGGAACCAGGCAGTCCTGCTATCTCTGCTAAAAAAAACTAATGCAGATTGTAAGTCACTCAGCAATTTTTGACCGATCTCCCTTCTTCTTGCAGCAGTCAATATGTTGGAGAAGTCGGTCAACAAACAACTCATCTTGTTCTTGGAATCTAACTCCCTCTTCCATGATACTCAGGGGCCGATTCCGATTCAGGCCGGAAATCTCCCCGACCGAGCCGGACCCGGAGAGATTTCCGACCGAATCGGACTCTAGCAGTCCGACCGAACGAGTACGATGCGCACGCATGATATCGGACTCGAGTCGGTCGGACTCCCATTGAAGTCAATGGGAGCAGGTAGTACAACGCGTACGCGGGCTCCCATTGACTCAATGGGTGCGAGGCGAACGAGGGCGCCCCCTACAGCGGGTTCGCGTCGATGCGGTTCGCGCCGCACACGCACAGGTAGGGGGGACGCATGGGTCCCCCCTGTGTGCGACTCGCGTGGCTACACGTACAGGGGGGTCCGACACGGGCCCCCAAAGTCCGGCTCCGACAGCTGTTTCGAGCCGGACGGTGCGGGTCGGTCGGACTGCTCAAGGCGCGCATCGTACTTGCCCGGCCGGGGAACGTCTCCATCGCGCGGTGCGAGTCGAGTCCGAGCGAGTCGGTCGGTGCGGTTCGGACCCGTGAACGAGTCGGTCGGCGATTTCGAGTGCGCTCGCATCGTACTCGCTCGGCCGGACGCGCGTTCGAATCGGTCGGAAAAGAGGGCTCCGAATCGGATCCGGTTAAGCCGAATCCGATTCGGTGCGCTACCGGCCGAGATCGGAATTGGCCCCTCAGTCTGGCTTCCAGACAGGGTACAGCACTGAGGCCGCCTTACTTGGAGGTTTCTGAATTTATCAAGATTGGAATTGAAGGGAATGCGCTGTCCTGGCTTAAATCTTATTTGGAGGACAGATATCAAGCAGTGTTTCTTGCTCCCTTTACTTCAGACTCCAAGGCTCTTAAGTACAGGGTTCCTCATGGCTCAGCCTTGAACCCCACTCTTTTTAATGTCTATCTGGAGCGACTGGCTAATTTGGTCGAATCACAGGGTCTGAAGGTGATTTTTACACTGACGACACACAGCTTGTTCTGTCTTTGCAGGACGAGGCATCTGATGCCTTCTATTCCTTCAAAAACTGCCTAAAAGCAGTGGGAGATTGTATGGGCAAAAGTTGCCTCAAACTAAATTAAGAAAAAACTGAAATTCTTTTTTGCGCCACAAGCAAGCCCCCTACAGAGCATTGGAGCATAAGGGACCTCTGTAATTGAGATGCAGACTTAAGGCCTAATGTCAGGGTAGATCCCTGCGGTCCAATTCACGGAAGCTCCTGCATATCCTGAGGGTCCATAGGGCTAGGCGAAGTGGAAGATCCTTTACTTTTCTTACGGCAAAACTCCGGAATTCGCTTCGACTACTCTTTGTTTTGCTTCGACTACTCTTTGTTTTGCTTCGACTACTCTTTGTTTTGCTTCGACTACTCTTTGTTTCACTTCGACTACTCCTTGTTTTGCGCCATCGAAAATGATCTTTAGCAAAGGCCTGAAGACCCATCTGTTTAATGCTTAGGGCGATGCTCGAGGCTGGTAGCCAGTTTTGTGGTGGTCCTGCTGCTAGCCCCGGGACGGTCCTTCCGCAGCAGCCACGTACTCTATAAATGCCTATTGTATTGTATTATAGAAATTAGCTCTATAGGCTTGCACGGTCTCTTCTGCAATGCTGCTAGCGCTGGAGCTAAATGTGTACCAGCGCAAGTATTGCTCGATTGCATGGGGTGATTCGCCCATGCAAATGAGGAAATCGGTTGCCTTTGTGCCCATGCCATATTACACGTGTGAAAGCAGAGGCATAGAAACCATTAGGAGGCACACTAACCCTGCCCCACATAGGGAAGGCGCACAATCAGTGTGCGCCCCCTCAAAAGGTGACCCTTGAAAGTTGGAAGCAGTCACTCTCTGCCTGCAGAGGGATCTCTGCCCCCATTTCAAACTCAGGCTGGGTGGGAACGCTCTATGAAACAGCAGACCGATGGCTTCAAAGAGCTGCTCCGCCTTTCAATAGTGAGCCGCTCCCAGTGCCGCTGTGGGTTTGCACCTGCTCTGTAAACAATGCTGTCACTGCATTAAGCACACTGCACTGGTCTGCACCAGGTGCCATGGAGCAGACAGGTGCACAGCGCCCTGTATGTAACATGCGTCCTAGTGTCCTCTGCTTCCAATGCTTTACTGTTATGGCTACAACTGGGAAGAACTGCGAATGAACACTGAGGTAGCATAATCTCAATTTAATAACTTCTACATAACATAGGGCAATTATTAGTCACACTATTTCCTCATAACAACCCTCTACTAAACTAGAAAAAAATCACCTAAAAAATTACCTGGGCAACAGAATGCATGAGAGGTTTTACAATACAAAGTACACATGATTTCATCATACATGGTCTACTTCCTAGGGAGGCTCCTGAGATTTCAAACCAACACACACAGAGGGGCCGATTCCGATTCGGGCAGGAAATCTCTCTGACCGAGCCGGACCCGGAGAGATTTCCGACCGAATCGGACCCTAGCAGTCCGACCGAACGAGTACGATGCGTTCGCATGCTATCGGACTCGATTCGGTCGGACTCCCATTGAAGTCAATGGGAGCCGGTCGCACAACGCGTACGCGGGCTCCCATTGACTCAATGGGTGCGAAGGCGAACAAGGGCGCCCCTATAGCGGGTACGCGTCGAAGCGGGTCGCGCCGTACACGCACAGGTAGGGGGGACCCATGGGTCCCCCCTGTGTGCGACTCGCGCGGCTAGGCGTACAGGGGGGTCCGACACGGACCCCCACAGTGCGGCTCCAACTGCTCTTTTGAGCCGGACGGCGCGAGTCGGTCGGACTGCTCGCGGTGCGCATCGTACTTACCCGGCCGGGGAACGTCTCCATTGCGCGGTGCGAGTCGTGTCCGTGCGAGTCGGTCGGAGCAATTGGGTCCCGCGAACGAGTCGGTCGGCGATTTCGCTTACGTTCGCATCGTACTCGCTCGCCCGGACGCACGTCCGACTCGGTCGGAAACAGGGCGTCCGAATCGGATCCGGTAAAGCCGAATCCGATTCGGAGCCCTACCGGCCGAGATCGGAATCGACCCCATAGTTTTCAAATAGTTTTTTTCACTTTAACACTGAGAGGACAATAAACACGCCAATGGCATTTTAAAAGTCGGATTCACAAGCAACCACACATACTGACAATCCCTCCTTTCCCCCAATGCATAGTGCACTACACTAGCTGGCAGTGCCTGCCCAGGATGTCTCAAGAGACAGTTGTCCAGGCACCCTGACTACAAACCATCCAGCAACTTAGTAAGGGTGGGATCAAACTCAACACACAGCTCTAACCCTCCAAAACCTCCAACCCCAGAGATGTGAGAGAAAAACTTTACACCTCTTTTTAAACTCCCCAACTATGCAGGAACTTTTCATTGCGGGTCAGTTACCCAACATTTACAATATTAAAAGTGAAACTACATTGGGGTGTAGCACCATGGAAATGAGGGAAATACTTTGGGGGTATTCACAAAGGTAAATTTACAGGTAAGGACAAATCTACACATGTAAATGTATTCTTACACGTTGTACTAACTTTACTACTTTTGGCTATTCACCATTTCTAAGTGTAAATTTACTACAAAGTGTAGACTTACAAGTCTCCACCCTCTGAACCTGGGAGTGGAATCAGAAACAACATGAAACACGGTCATAAAGTTACACTAGTTGTACTTTATGTCCTGCTCACTTGGATGAGACCTCAGCAATCAGTGGAGAGATCTCCATATGTTAAAATATAGGGACATATGATAAAAAATTATTAATGTTTTAAAAAATGTAAAAATATTTCAATGTTAAATACTAATGTATTTTTTTTAAATATGTATTTGAAATGTAGAACATAATAAAAAGAGTGCTGCTCCATTAGTAGATCATTTTGAATTGAATATTTAATTTAGGTATGTTAAACTAAATTCCTTTTGAAGATTTATTAAAATAAGGCCACCTAAAGTAAAATATTTACATTTATTTGTTATGTATTACAAGTTATTAAACGTTATGTGAGGAACTAATTTACATTTATTTAATTGTTTGAAAGAAAATGTTTACATTTATTTTTAAATAAAAAAGGTTATTAACATATTATAATAAAATTATATAATTTTTTTATTTATATTTAATTTTGTAACATTAAAATTAATGTATATATATTTAAAACATCTTAATAAATGAATTTATTTTCACATTATTTTCTATAGGGTTTCAATTTAAGTTCCTGTCTCCTTTATTTTCTATGAGAGGGTATTAAATACCAGTGGTTGGCCATGTGTGGTGCTGGACCTGCTCCAGGTATCGGCTGGAGTAAATTTACTACTGTTTTAGGTCCTTTCTATCTGTAATAATTATAGAAGTGCAGTTTATGAATAGCAATGGGCTTACTCTTTTGTGGATGGGTGCATGTTCGTCCCGAAACCCCTCTTTAGCCCTCCCTTACCCCTTCCTTTTTATCCCAAAACTGCTCCCATTAAGGGGCCGATTCCGATCTCGGCCGATAGGGCACCGAATCGGATTCGGCTTAACCGGATAAGATTCGGAGCCCTCTTTCCCGACCGATTTGTACGTGCGTCCGGCCGAGCGAGTACGATGCGAGCGCACGCGAAATCGCCGACCGACTTGTTCGCGGGTCCGACGCGCTCCGACCGACTCGCACGGACACAACTCGCACCGCGCGATGGAGATGTTCCCCGGCCGGGCAAGTACGATGCGCGCCGCGAGCAGTCCGACCGACTCGCGCCGTCCGGCTCGAAAGAGCAGTCGGAGCCGCACTTTGGGGGTCCGTGTCGGACCCCCCTGTACGCCTAGCCGCGCGAGTCGCACACAGGGGGGACCCATGGGTCCCCCCTACCTGTGCATGTATGCCGTGAGCCGCTTCGAGGCGTACACGCTGTAGGGGGCACCCTTGTTCGCCTCGCACCCATTGAGTCAATGGGAGCCCGCGTACGCCTTGTACGTCCGGCTCCCATTGACTTCAATGGGAGTCCGACCGACTCGAGTCCGATTGCATGCGTGCGCATCGTACTCGTTCGGTCGGACTGCCAGGGTCCGATTCGGTCGGAAATCTCTCCGGGTCCGGCTCGGTCGGAGTGATTTCCAGCCCGAATCGGAATCGGCCCCTTAGTAGTAACTATTCTCCATCTTCCAGACACTCCCCCGTACCTCCCACATTTACTGCTAAAACATAGGGGTACATGCACAAAGATCTCAGCAGTAGGGGTGAGCTCTCCGCCCAAAATAGATAGGGTAGGCAGAGGCATAGTCCCCCACACGTAGATTTGTGAATAGCATTTTGTAGTATGTGAGGAGTACTACTGTATTACTACTAAACATAAAACAAAATGCAGTTTGTGAATAGGCCTCTTTGTCTCTGCAACCACAGCGTAATATGGACGGACGTGCAGAGGCAACGAGGACTTTAAAAGGGGAAACAGCCTTTACAAAGAAAGCGTTACAACGCATGCCATTACAACGCACGTTGTTACAACGCGAAAGGCTTGTTGCAGGGGATAGAAGGTGTTGGAGTTAACTCCAACACCTTCCCTACTGTTGCACACACTGGAGTTGGAATAGTAAATTATACTATTCCAACTTCCAGCGCACCCCGACAGCAAGTCGGGGTAAAGGTACACGTTGTAACGGCATGCGTTGTAATGGCATGCGTTGTAACGTCATACAAACCTTTAAAAGGTGCTCCGACTGTGCTCCGTATCAAGGTGGCACAAAATGAGTGCGCCCCTAAGGGCATCCATCTGGAGGGAGTACTTGAGGTCTTCTGAACCCCTGAGACATCCCCCTGCAGGAGGCGCAGTCATCATTGCACCTGCCTGCAGGGGGATCTTTGTCCCCCTTTGAAGTGCAGGAAGTTGCTTGAAGCAGCTGCTTCGTCCTTCACCAATGCATTGCCCCAGGGCAGGCATGAGTCTGCCTTGGGGGCAGTGCATTGATGGTAGCAGGTCGCAGTGTCCCAGTCTTTGCCAGGTGCACCTTGTTAAAGGTATGCCGTGACACAGACTGGAGTAGTGCGCCCTCACCAGAATACAGTTTCAGGTCTCCATCTTTAATACCATCTCAAAGTCGGTCAGTCTCACTCTTTCCAGTGCTCAGCTAAACCTTCCACTCAACTGAAGCTTCCACTGCTCAGCATCCCTAAAGTTCTGGACTTTGTGCCCATCTAAAATCTTCTGCTGGGCTAAAAGGCCACAAATCCCTGCCACTGCTGCTAGGTCTTTAGATCTTTCTGCTTTCTCTGGATAGATCACTGCACGCTATCATAAACTACGACAAAACGGGATCCCTTCTGATGAGTACGACTTTTATTTGTAAGAAGATCATGCATCAAATATCACCATCGTTAAGTCCACCTGTCATGCACATACATATATAATACAAGGCAAGGCCTCATATTTATACTGCAGGAATGAGCCTACTCCACAGTCCTGTTCCAAATATCACCAACTCTAATAACTTCCACTGCCTCAAACAGAAGCAGAGAAAGCTCTTCCTGACTTTGGGACTCAATGGCTCTACAAGATGTCTTCAAACACGTTTATCCGGGATCCTAGTGTAAGCCCAGGAGGGCCAGATCCAGGCCAAGCTTCCTGGCATATTCAGATTCATGGGTTTTCAGTGTGGCGTTTGTGGATATCCTAACATGTTTACTTATATTCAGCCTGCATATGTCAACACCCCTGATATCTTACTCCTAAGCCCTCACATGCTTTGGTATGCCCCAAATACATTAAAAGAAAATGCAGTCCTACTAGCCTTTGATTGATCAGGACTAAATCACCTGCATTGATCTATCATATAGTAAGTATGTTATCAATTTGGGGGGGAAACATTTGGGCTACGATTTGCCACAGGTCTGGTTAGGAGCGTGGATGATGCAAAGTGTTGCAAAGTGTTGCAATGTGGTGCAAGGAGCAGCGACAGATCAAATTTCACACGCAAAAGCTATTTTGTGCTGAAATTTGACCCTAGTGCTGCATCCATACCCCTTTACACCACTCCCCAGTTAATGTATACGAGGGAGTGTGTCTGGGACGGGCAAGCGCGAAACTTTAGATTTCAGCACAACTCCAGATCTACTAAATTAGTGTGACATGACTTTGCCACAAATCTTAAGTAAAAGCAAGCGGTCAAGCGGTGTAGCACTGATATGCCTATATGTAACATCTGTGCTTTATCCTAATGCACAAGTCTACACTATATTACACAGCACAGAATCTCCTTTGCAGCATAGCGCGAGGCCGTACATCACGAAAAGGAACCTTTTTTAGTGCCTGCACTGCAAATGCCAGCAACGAGCCAGAAACTCTTTGTAAATATGGCACTGAAATGCTTTTTTATCATTCACACTACACACAGCAGCTATTTTCATGCTGCACTCTGGTGTGTAAATTTGGGCCTTGGTGTTTCTTATCTTGGCAGGCAAATTAGCCAATAGTAAATAAGAGAGAGTTGGGCGATGACACATCCCTGCTTCAGGTCGCTCCCCATGTGGATCTATTGATTCTGGCACCTTCCCTTCCCTGATATATTTTCAGCCATGTTTTGAAATACATTCCTGAACCAAATTAAAACTTGGGGTTCAGTCCCATATCAGTCAGTTTCAGTTTTTGACACTGGTCATTACTGCTTACACAATAAAATGCCGTGGCCATCTCCTCCAGACGGCAAACGATGATGCCCTTTTCATATTCTATGTAGAGTATTCATTGCACCAATCCTATGGTTGAGCCAGACAAAGTCAAGCAGCCAGGAATTATCCCAATGAGAGGATGATACATTGCCGCCAACATCAGGTCAGTTTCGCCGCCGCCATTTTCAATAGTTTTTAGACCAGGGACAAAATCAGGCTGGAGATGTTAGTCAGAGACTTCAGTCAACAGCTGGATGGGCCCCCTCTACCCATGGCTTTCAATCGCAAAACAGCCACATATGGAGGCTGTGCTGGAACAACATGAAGATCCAACCAGGGGAAAACACCTTCATCAGAGCAACCAAAGTATCATCAACAAGCATTAGCAAATCCAAGGTCTGGGTCTAATGTGCTAAAACATGAAGAGCTAAGCCAAGATGTGACTGGCAAAGTCTCCAGCCAATGGCTGAAAGCGAGTGATCGAAGAAAACCATTGGTGGCAAGCAGTGGCCCAAAAGCCCACTCTATGTATATTGCTAGCAATAGGTCTGTTTGATAGCTGTCAAATCGCAGACGTATAAAGGCGCTCTGTGGCTGCTGTACCACCTGGCTTTCTGTGACTGATGAACTAATCTCCTCTGCTCCCACACCCATTCCCCTCTTGCTGCCCTCCATGCAGTGTAGAAAACTGCTGCCTACAGTCTTCGTCCAGCAGGATTTTCTGCTGTAATTTGTATGTGATTGTTAGTAGATTCTTATGAATTCCTTACAGAAAGACAAGGCAATTTCTATGTGAATAGAGGAAACGTCCAATTTTTGATTTATAATGTACAGACGTTGGATTCTTGAAAGAGATCCTATAGGAGAGATACATAACCTTCTAGGACAGTGATCATACAGTAGGGTGTGATAGAATACACTATGCAGAAAGGCCTCTCTGGAGTAGTGTACACGTTAACATTTAAGTGAATCACCAAATAATTGCTAGCAGGCCTGTCATTTTGATTGGTGTCTCAAGGGAAATTGGCAACCAAATGTACACCAAAAATATTGTAGATTTGCACAAGCATATTTTGTACATATGTAAAAACTATTTTCTGTTGAACTGTCACCAAAACCATCAGTGACTACTTAGTTTTCTTACTTCTCTTTCGAGCACATAGAGTACACCGGTAATAAACACCAAAGTCTTACTTAAATTGAAGAGCAATGATGAAGAAGTGTAACAGGGTATTTTTTAGGCTGGTGAAATAGTATATATTACTATGTAATGCATGCTTAATGTAACTCCACGACGCAGGACCAGCATATCTGAACCACCGCCTCTCATTCCACGTTTCTGCCAAATACCTTCGCTTCGCCACCTGACCCTGGCCACCATCCCACGGATCCACAAGAACAGAACCGGAGGAAAATCCTTCTCCCACCTCGCCGTCAAGACCTGGAACACCCAGTCCCACCACCTCAGGCAATCCCCGTCGCTGACCCAATTCAGGAAGTATCTGAAGACCTGGCTCTTCGACTGAACCCCCGCGCCCAGACAGATCAGCAGCCCCTCTTCCCTCCCTCAGCGCCTTGAGACCCTTACGGGTGAGTAGCCGCGCTATATAAACCCCTCATTGATTGATGGATTGATGTAACTCATTTATGTTGAATCTCAGGTTGTCCGAAGATTTAACTATCACTCAGAAACAAAGATCAAAAGCCATGATTTACAGGCAATTTCAATATGTTTAAAAAAAACAACAGCAGACAAGGAATTTATCCAGAGATTTTGAATGCATTTTTGTCAGATGTAAAAAGACGCAGATATGCCTGTAGGGTACAATGCTCATCACATAGAAATAAAAGACATTATACCCTCACATTGTACAGAACGAGAGTGGTGAGTTAACCAATCCTGGAGCATTCTTCAATTTCCATCATCCCTGCTGACTAGGAAGAAGTGATGCTAGTGAAGACATTCATAAGTTGTAGCTGCAAAGGAATCTCATGACCATTGCAACTAAGGAATTTATCAAAAGTTACTTAGACCAACAAAGTTAACTTTGTTAATAGATTGTAGCATATATAATTAATAAAATATTTCAGAATGTGTTACAGCCCTTTCACAACATACTTTTTAAAACGTCAGAGTTACTGCTGTAATCTTCTGCAGTCACATCATATATACATTTAAACGATACATAACGGATAACCCTGTAACATGGTCCCTTAGTGCCATCCCGAGCACTGGTGGCATAAAAACCACAAAGCCAAAGGGTTTTTAAATGACACCTGAACCTCATGAGTGCAATATAGACCCATATTACAGGTTACTATTTACGTATTCTTTATATGTATCTTTATTTTGGAGCAGCTAACATTAGAATATGTTTGTTCGAACATAGAAATGGTTATGAAAACAATAAGTTAACAGGAATGGTGCAATTATCAGGCTCAGAGCAGATCTCCCATTAAATGAAATCCATATTCACAGAAGGTATATTGTTATGTGATTTGCATTTTAACCTCATTAGCATAAGTCCCCATCATAATTGTTAATGTGCACTTATCCTTATCATTACATATCGATGTGTGCCATATTTAGTATAGGTTTTCATAGTGTGCTTTTAGTTTCACATATATATGTAGTGTGCAATATATAGAGAAATGCATAGCGGCTTTAAAAAGAATTTGCCAAGTGGATTGCCATGCTTTTCTTCCCACCTTACATCATGCATTACAAGGATGTGGTATTTACATAATTATGCTAAGAGATGTTATTGAATGATAACAAAACAATACCACATCTGCGGAAACCCATCTTAGGACTGTGAACTGTGGGTTTGCTTCCATTCACAGTGGTTAGTTTAAAAATGAGGTCATTAGAAAAATAAACATTATAAAAGGTGTACAGTTTGTCGTTCTTTTATGAATGGGCAGTGTTTGGTGAAGTGAAATTCTCTAAGATTGAGTGGCTGAAGTATTGTGTATTCGACAGTCAATTAGGTGCTTAAATAACTCATAGTTATGAGGCAATTGAAGTAAACATTCACCAGCTGAATAAAAGCCTAATCTCTCCACCATATGGGGAGACTGGAAATTAATGTTTCCTAGCTGAAATAATGTCTAAATATCACACAGTTGACAATGATACGAATTTAACACTTTGCAGCTGAATATTAGCTTAAGTCTATCAACATTTTGAGAGCCTTAAAATAAAATGTTATTCGATGGCGGGATATAAAAACCTCCAGCATCATGAGGGTGAAGAAAAGATTGTTCACCTAACCATGATCCAACACATTAACAAAGTTGCCAAAAGTGTGAATTTCCATCTTCATATGCTAAAGAAACTGAAACTAACCCTACAACTAGTCCACCTAAAAGTGCCCCCCATGCTTTGATATGATTGAAATTTGACTTCGGCAATCTGGTCCTAGGTGGTGCCTCTCAGACTGCTCTTCCTTCTCTAAAAGCGGTTTTAAATGCAGCAGCCAGGCCACTCTCATCAACCAAGAAATTCGACTACATCTCTCCAGTACTCACTGATCTGCACTGGCTTTCCATTGAGGCCAGAATCAAATTGAAGCTGGGATGCTTGGCTTTTAAATCAATTCAAGCAAAACTTACCTAACCTTTATAAGGATATCAGGTTTGAGGACTCTGAGTAGTACAGAAAACCTTCTCCTGGAAACACCTTTATTTCAAAACTTCCATGCTCTACAGCATTCTTCTCAGGAGCGGCCTCCACCTTCTGGAATTCCTCACATACAGATATTAGAACTGTATACATCTCTCATTTCGAAGTGTGCTAAAGACTCACCTGTGGGGGCGGAGCTTGCCTGGCTCCAAGATGGCCGCGACTTAAGGGAGCTCCGCGAGTCTGGCACCTTATCCTTAAGGATCCTGCATTACAGCCGGTAATTAGCTCCTAATTCCTCCATCGATACATTTAGGGCTGTCGCTCCGTGGGTGGGCCCGCTCTCCCGATGTTCTGGGGATCGTGAGGTCCCGATTCTGAGCTCCGTGCACAACCCTGGGTGCAGCCTACGCAGACGGAGGACAGACGGAGCTGGCTGGCGCCTCGCAGTATGGGACCCTGGCTATCTGCGGTGCTCGCTATGGGGTGCTGATCTGATCGAGCTTGACTCCGGGAGTGAGCCTGCAGAGGCTGCTCTCTTGTGGGTCGGAGACAAGCCTGCCTACTGCCGGGGAATCCTGGGACTCCATCCAACCTGTGGTGGCTGTATTGGCTCGGCTGGCACGAGGAGAGGCCCCATCCTGCTTGAAGAACCGCTGCGCTCTGGGGGCAGCGGAGTCGGCGGGCTGCCATCAGACATTTGAGCAGTGGGCTTGCCTGGATCGTGACCGGCTGGGGTGAGTGTGACGAGCCCTGCATTATCTTTCCCCTTACTAGAGACCAGGCGGGCCTCCTCCAGCGGTCCCTCTGCCACGTGGGGCTTCGCTGGAGGCTGCCTGCGCTGATTGCCTGCATCTGATTTGGGCCTACAAAGATCGCGAGCCCCCTGGTCCTGCACATGGATATTAAAGAGGAAGACTAGGACATTTAGATTTGCAGGCATAGAAAAGGTTGGGAGGCGCTGGGACAGCCTGATGTGCGGGAGGAAACTGGCATTTCTCTCGGCTATTATCCTTTGGACTCTGCCCGGCCTGGCTCGCTGGGGGCTGGCCTGCTTGGACATAGTGCTTGGCTCCTGACAGTCTGACCCTGCTTGTGCACAGGTGGCATGGTGACGTGGAGTGGAGCTGCTGTATCTCTCTGGGGGCTGTTTCTGTGCATAGTACCCTTCAGTTACACAGATTCTCGCATGTCTCACGGATTGGAACATTGCTCCACAGCAGCGGGGCTAGGCCTCGCTAATGCTTCACAGAGCTGCCCGTACTGGAGGGTTGCGGGTGTCGGGCCTCATCGGGTTGGCTTGTCCTCCTTCTTCACTGGCTGGCCCCATCTGCGATCTACGACTAGAGAGTTCCAGTTGTTCTAAACACGGGGAAGATGGACAGATCCCAGTCCAGGCTTCATTTTGAACCTTGCAAGATGCCCAGGCAGCAAGATATGGATAAGAACGCCTCCGAGTCAGGTTCTGAGACTGGAGACCCTGGAGCAGATCCAGACCTTAAACAAATTTTAGCAGCAATGCAACGCAAACTGACCAAGATAGATGGAAAGATTGATGCTTTATCATTCCGAATGGACAGAATGTTGGAGCGCTTAGATAAGCACACAGAAAGGCTGGATGCAGTAGAGAAGAGGGTCTCAGATGCGGAAGACGCAGTTGCCACTGGTTCTCTTGTCCATACGAAAATGGACAAAATCCTGCATACAGTACAAGCCAAGGCAGAGGACTTGGAGGTGCGCTCAAGGCGCAATAACATTAGGTTGGTTGGCATCGCGGAATCGACCAATATTCCGAACATGGAACTTTTTGTCGAACACCTGCTGGTCACCCTGCTTGGCAGAGACATATTCTCGGCTGTGTTCATTGTTGAGCGGGCTCATAGATCGTTAGCCCCTAGACAGGTCCCGGGGCCACCCCCCGAGGTTCATCATAGCCAAGCTGATTAATTACAGGGACCGAGATGCTGCCCTCCGTAGGGCTAGAGAACTGCAGTCACTGCGTTACGAAGGTATGGACATATCGATCTACCCAGACTTTGCCCAGCAGGTTCAGGAGGCCCGACGCCAATTTTTGCCGATCAAAAGGAAGCTCCGTGATCTAAACTTAGACTACACATGATGTATCCTGCTAAATTACGCATCCAAGTCGACGGGAAAGCTCATATCTTCACAGATCCGAAGCAAGCGCTACAATTCCTGAAGAAAAGAGAAAGCGATAAGCCACGCAAGGAATATGCTAACTCTCCTGCCTCTCTGGGAGGAGCTGACCTGGACATTGATGAACAGTAATTCCATCAGGTTACCCTGACCTCTGATCTCTATTCTGGGGTAGTAGCGGGCTATTTGCCTGTGCTCTTGATTTGGTGTCCCTATAGTCATTATGTTGATGTCCAGTAAGGTAGTAGGGCGCAAATTTGTAACAGGGGGGAGGTACTTGGTGGGTTCTTGATGTTATTTTGAGGCCCCCCATGGTTGGAATGTGAGTTGGTTAAATACGTCTTTGTGGATGTCAGAATTATTAGATAATTGTTGCCAAAGTTAGGCGCTAGCGAGATTTTGCAAGTTATCTCTCCAGACTACAGATACTTGGTATCCTAGCCCGTAGGTCGAATATTGGGGTGTGAATAGGTCTACCTACAGTGGTTACACACTGCTAAGTCACTTTGCTCCGGCTGGAAAGTGTTTCAGATTTTTATCCATGTGTAAGCCGGCTGAAAGAGGTAGTGCTACGCCGGTAACATCTGCCCCTGTGTGTTTCTCACCTTATAATGAGGAAATTGATGTTTGTAGTTGTTTTAATTTGGGGAATGCTTAGGCATAGGAGGGTGGGCAAGGTACCGTCTATGCTGAGTTGGGGATTGCATAGCGTGGGTGGGTGGGGGGGTTTGTTTGCAAACTTACAGTTTACAGGAGATATGTGCACAATGCTCAGGGCTGGCTGGCTTTACAGTTGGAGCGATGTGCGATTATTGCGCCATTACAATTTGTATGGCTTCTAGCGAGACAACACATGATACTCACAATAGAGTCAGATTCCTCACCTGGAATATAAGGGGCTTTAACGATTTTAGGAAACTGTGTAAAGTTGTTGCTTATTCAAAACGGCACAAGGTGGATATTGCATTAATACAGGAAACGCATTTCCACCCCAACAGCAGTATACTCACTAGGAGACAGTTACAAGGTCATTATAGTGCTGCAGGGTTTACAACACATGCCAGAGGGGTCCTCACATGGGTGAATCCAGGCTCGGGAATTACCTAGGAGGAACTAGATACAGACCCGAATGGTAGATTTGCTATCTCCAGGTGCCGCAGGGAAGGGTTGAATATGAACCTAGTCAATGTTTATGGCCCTAACTATGACGACCTGCTCTTTTATCAAAAATTGACCTCTCGACTGTTTAAAGAGCCTGACTTGCCACAAATCTGGGGAGGCGATTTCAACTGAGTTCTTGATCCGTCCCTGGACCGCTCCAAGGGTCCCCCTCGACGTCCCTCAGCAGTGGCTAGAGCTATAATAGACACTATTGCACAATTGGGCCTCCTATATGTCTTGCGTACGAGATCCCCAGGTGCGGAAGGCTTTACCCACTATTCCGCCCCTCATGATAATCACACCAGAATTGATTTCTGCTTATTTCCAGATCGCTCTTTTCATGTGTGATTGCTTGTGACCCGCTTCACTGCACTTTTTCGGATCACTCCCCTGTGCTACTAGATATCGAACTGCCTCCTAAGAAGAGTGCGCCCTTTACGTGGAGATTTCCTCCATATTCCCTATTAGACTCAGGGGCCGATTCCGATCTCGGTCGGAGGCGCACCCAATACTATTCGGTCGGGAAAAAAGCCATGCGAAAGCCAGTTTCCCGACCGATCCGTACAGCACACCGAACGAGCAAGTACGATGCGCACAACAGCAAAAATTCCGGCCGAGCCGTACTCACCCAAACCAGGTCCTGTTCTCCGACCGAGGCGAATCCGGAAACGCCGAATCGAGTCGCACGGAAGGGAAAATGCAGCCCCGTCCGGCCGGACAAGTACGATGCGCTTCCGTACGCGCCGAACCCGTCGCTACGCACGGCACGTCAAAGCATCCGGGAGAGGCGCACATAAGCTCCGAATCGCGCCACAACACGATCCACGGCTACGAGACGAACACAGCACAGACGAGGACGACGCGAAGCGACGAGGACGAAGCGAAGCGACGAGGACGAAGCCAAGCGACGAGGACGACGCGAAGCAACGAGAAGGACGAACGACACGAACCAACCATGAATCCCGTCGTCCCGATCATACCAATATTCTACATCTACTACCGGAACAGGCACGGACGCGTACGGCGCAGAAGGTAAGTCAGACACCAACCACAAAACACATACAACACGTACACGACACATCACACACATACACTGGGAATCTGAATATACTTACACCAGCAACAGCAGCACCATAGGGGCGGGATGCCCATCACCAATGCCACATATGCACACAGGGGCCTGAATGCGCGCCACCACCCCAACTCAGGGGGGGCTGGATGCCTACCACTACTACCACCCTTAGCCAGGGGGGCAGTATGCCTACCACTACTACCACCCTCACCCACGGGGGGCAGGATGCCTACCACTACTACCACCCTTAGCCAGGGGGCAGGATGCCTACCACTACTACCACCCTCACCCACGGGGGCAGGATGCCCACCACTACTACCACCCTTAGCCAGGGTGGCAGGATGCCCACCACTACTACCACCCTTAGCCAGGGGGCAGGATGCCTACCACTACTACCACCCTTAGCCAGGGGGCAGGATGCCTACCACTACTACCACCCTTAGCCAGGGGGCAGGATGCCCACCACTACTACCACCCTCACCCAGGGGGCAGGATGCCCACCACTACTACCACCCTCACCCAGGGGGCAGGATGCCCACCACTACTACCACCCTTAGCCAGGGGGCAGGATGCCCACCACTACTACCACCCTCACCCAGGGGGGCAGGATGCCTACCACTACTACCACCCTCACCCAGGGGGGCAGGATGCCCACCACTACTACCACCCTTAGCCAGGGTGGCAGGATGCCCACCACTACTACCACCCTTAGCCAGGGGGCAGGATGCCTACCACTACTACCACCCTTAGCCAGGGGGCAGGATGCCTACCACTACTACCACCCTTAGCCAGGGGGCAGGATGCCCACCACTACTACCACCCTCACCCAGGGGGGCAGGATGCCCACCACTACTACCACCCTCACCCAGGGGGGCAGGATGCCCACCACTACTACCACCCTTAGCCAGGGGGCAGGATGCCCACCACTACTACCACCCTCACCCAGGGGGGCAGGATGCCCACCACTACTACCACCCTCACCCAGGGGGGCAGGATGCCCACCACTACTACCACCCTTAGCCAGGGGGCAGGATGCCCACCACTACTACCACCCTCACCCAGGGGGGCAGGATGCCCACCACTACTACCACCCTTAGCCAGGGGGCAGGAAGCCTACCACTACTACCACCCTTAGCCAGGGGGCTGGATGCCTACCACTACTACCACCCCCACTCATAGGATGGACAATGCATGACACAACAAGCACACCACAACCTAGGGAATGCAAGATTAAGACATCCCCCCACCACCATGACAAGCGTGTGAGCAGGCTGTGTCAAATGCCTACAACACCGAACATGACTTTGAACATACAATGTGACCCCTAGCACATGTGCCACACATATATGTGTGTGGCACCCACAATGCAAGCAGCCCATGACCATTGTGGCAATGGGGCCTAAACCCCCATCATCACAGTGACCAAAAGGCAAGTGTGGGGTCCATAGCTGAAGCACATTTTGACCATTGTGGCAATGGGGTCTAAACCCCCATCATCACAGTGACCAAAAGGCAAGTGTGGGGTCCATAGCTGAAGCACATTTTGACCATTGTGGCAATGGGGTCTAAACCCCCATCATCACAGTGACCAAAAGGCAAGTGTGGGGTCCATAGCTGAAGCACATTTTGACCATTGTGGCAATGGGGTCTAAACCCCCATCATCACAGTGACCAAAAGGTAAGTGTGGGGTCCATAGCTGAAGCACATTTTGACCATTGTGGCAATGGGGTCTACACCCTCATCATCACAGTGACCAAAAGGTAATTGTTGACAAAGAAAGAGCTGCAACTGCCAAACTGCATGGATCATTCCTGGTCACAGAACCAAAAACTCATCTGTGGCAAAGTAGTGTATGTGTCCCATTGCAACATAAATTGGGGGAGCCAAATACTGCAGTGCAAATGAAACATTCCTTTGGCCATGTGCAGACAAACAACACCCATGGGGGCTGAGACCGTCAACAGTCATCAATGACACAATGACAGAAGTGACCATCAGAATGCAGAACCACATATTTGCACCAATGGGCACACAAATGCAGATACCCTGTGGAGACAGCAGATGTGAGGTGAATAGATACCATACCATGGCAGCAATGGGACACACAAACCATGATCACTGTGCTGACCGATGACCTAGGAGTCCCAGGGACAGCAGGGGAAACACACCAAACAACATACAGCCAATGGCACACCCAAGATATGCCAATGCAGTGGTGCAGATGCACAAACACAAACAGGCAGACCAACACTGTCATCATACACAGCAGGTGAGGGGTGGGGGTGCCAGTGTCCCCAGGCAACAACACAACACATGAGGAGAGCTGAATACCAATCATACAGATGTGCATACACTGCCACACTAAGGTAACTCATGGATCCAAATCCCCTATGTGGGCAAGCAGGCATTGACAGGTGAGAGGGAGCACAAAACACACATGTCACACAGGCACGTAGGAACAACAACTGACACAGCAAGTCACAGACACACCACAGCACCACCCCCAGGGCCCCCACAATGTGGTGACCCTGGGCTGAATAAAAATACCACTGTGATGACAAAGCTAAATGTCGTTCACACTGTGAACCACAGTCAGGTGTCCTGAGCAACTAACTACCATCACACCTACACAAGCACAAATCAATCAGCATGGCCAGTAAGCCAAGGCCAACATGGAGGCAGGGGACTAGCCGGGCAACAACTCTCATCTGCACACACTCAAGACCACACCCTCGACCTCCAACAATGTGCAGCAGTGAAGTACACATGCACTGGTGACATTGCACATGCACCCATGACTATTCCAGGGTGGTGGGTGGGAACCAAGGTGTAGAAACACATCACACATGGACACTCAACAAGACTCCTGAATGTCTGACACACTGCACACTACGCTGTACATGGACATGACGGCAATACCACACCGACCAATGGGATCCCAGCCACAGTCACACACCAATGAAGAAGCCAAGGTCACCCACAAAGAACACACATAGACAACAACCAACATTGCAGCCCGGACCCTAAGGAGTGCCAGCAGTCACACACACAACGTGTCACAATCACTGAAAGATAACACAAACTGGAAATCACATGACAGGGGCAAACAACAAGTGCCAAAGGGAAACCTGACTGTGACCCATCTGCGTCAGCACACAAACTCTGCCCTGACAGCAAACACACCTATGGGTGACACCCTGATGACCAGTAATGTGCCATGCACCCACATCACAGAGAACACAGGGAGAAGACTTTGGGGAACATAGCTCAAGTCAGCAAGCATCACAAACAGGTACAACACTAGGGATCACAGCATGCGCAGATGAATGAAAGTGAACACACAGACATGCACATACAACACACACCTTGGGCGCAGGCAATGTCACACGTGTACACACTGCCATGAGGGGACTCCACTCCTGTGTGAGGAAAGCTGTGCCATATGTTGCCTCAGTAGGGCCCCATCATGTCAGCTGAGCACTTGGTCACACAATCAACAATTAGCACCAAATGAGGGCTCCCATCACATCAGCCTGGTCATGGATGTGCCAACGGAATCATCAGCACAGATCCAACACACTTGTATAGCAATGTTGCACTGACTACACGGATGAGTCCCTCCCCATTGATGCCCAAACCTGCATGTCCACTGGAGATGGCAACACGGTCAGGGAAGTAGACAAATGCAACGATGGCAGGCACAACAGATGTGCAGGGGTGGAAGCCACAGATATGAAATTGCCAATGTAAGTAGGAAACCCATTGCCAAATACTGAACACATGACACCCTCAGATGCTGCTATGGATGACATGGATACACCACATGATAGGACACATTCCCCCTGGACCACATGGGTTCCTGCACAGTAACACTTCATAATCATGAGACCAGATATCACCATCACTGCAGCAAGGGCATGGTTAGCTGCACCAACAACATGTACATCTGAAGCATGAGCACTAGAGAAAAGAAAGTTGCTTTATTCAGCATATGTGTTGTTTGATAACGACGTCCAGAAGAAATTAGAGCAAAGGCCAATGGCCAGTCCATTGTCAAAGTTCAAACAGGGTGACACTGGCAGATGTCACCCTACGCATGCCTGCACAATACCAGGGACAATCCACTAGGAGGGGCAACCGGGGGGCAGGCCAGGCACCGCAGGGACAGGATCAGGGCTCACCAGGGGAGTCAGGGAAGGGGTGGTGGGTGCTGGAGAGCCACTGACAACTGCAGTGGAGGTGTCTGACATGGTGTGTGCCGGCACAACTGGGGGGCATGACTCAGATGTCGTGGGTGCCGGCACAACTGCAGTGGACCCTGCAGATGGGGTGGACAGGTCCGCCACTGCAGTGCCCAAGTCAGACAGGGCGGTAGTGGACTCCACTGCAGTGCCTACCTCCAGGGGAGGAGAATGGGGAACAGGCAAGGTGGGTTGGACAGAGGGGGAGGACACCCTCACCACATCAGTGGCACAGACAAGCGCAGCGGGGGTGTGGTGCTGGGAGAGCAAGTGGCAGGGGGAGAAGGCCGGAGCATCTTGGGGATGGTATATCTGTGGGTGGGGGAACCTGGGGCAGGGTGTGGTGGGGGCACCTGTGCAGTGGGGGCCTGAGGGATGGAGGACGGAGACCTTGTGCCTGAGCTGCAGGGCGGTGGCGGGGTCTTGCTCTTAGCACTCCGGGGGACTTGCGGGTGGGGGCCTCAGTCCGTCTGCGCCTGGGGGAGGGTGTCCGGGGGCGAGGGGCACTCTGCTCCGTGTGGGTGGGCTTCCTCTTCCCCCGGGATGCTGGAGCAGCTTCATCGGTGGGGAAGAGGCCGAGGTCACAGAGGAAGAGCTGCTGTGACTTTGGGGTTGCAGGTGAGGCAAGGGAGGGTGCTTTGGAGGGAGAGGGAACTGAGGACTGCGCAGTGCATGTGGATGCGTGTGTGTGTTCCAGGGCCCCATCCCCTGTGAGTCTGGCTTCAGTCCCCTGAATGTGCGTGCGTGTGCGTTTTGTCATTGGCGTGTGTGTCAGTGTGCTGGATGTGTGTGTGCTGGTGTGTGCCTGTGCCAGTGTGTGTGTGCCTGGGATGGGTAAGGTGCTGGGGAGTGTGGATGGAGCAGAGGCAGGAGGGGTGAGGGACCGTTTGAGGAGGGACACTGCTGCCGTCAGGGAGGAGTCCATGGACCTATTGCCCCTCTGTAGGTCAGACATGCCCGATGAGATGCTCCTCCATGAACGACACCAGCTGAGTCAACAGCGCGGTGTGCGCATGGAGGACACTCAGCATGGCTGTCTGCCCTACATGGAGCTGGCGAAGGAGGCACACAGACTCCTCACTCAGGGCAGCAGGGGACACAGGGGCAGGGGGTGCGGTGCCTGGCCCAAAGGAGACACGCTCCCGGACATGGGAGCCTCCACGGACCTGGGGAATGGGAGCCGATGGGAGGGCGGTGGTGGTGCTGGTGGTGGCGGGGACAGCAACACTAGCTGGGGTGTGGTGGCTGCTGACACCCGCCTCCACAAGGGAGTCATCCTCCGAGTTGCTCTGGTCCTCAGCTGAGGTGGATGCTGCTGAGGACTCCTCGGTGTGGCTCCCCGCCCTCCGTGCCACTGGGTCCCTCCGACCACTCCTCGGCTGCTGACCCAGTCTGGCTCTCCGGCTCCTCCTGGTCCGTGGAGCTGTCCCCTTCCGTGGCCGTGGATGTATCTGCAAACAATGGGGAAACAGACAGACATCAGTCACCTGCACATAACGCACACACCACTGTGAGCACAGCACATCACAGAGCAAGCCCTGGCATCATTAGTTGTACATTGCTAAAAGTGCACTAATTGAACAGGAGAAGTCAATTGTCAGTCTGATGCCAAGCATGGCACTCACATCCCACATGGCCTTGCACCCATCTGTCTGGTGTCTGTTGGATTGCAACACCCCAGTGTTGACACATGCACCAAGTACACAGTAGTTGGACAGTGCAGAGGACACGGTGTGGACACATCACAGCTCTTGCCACTGAGTCAGTACAGGTTTACGGATGTAAGGGATGCCCAGAGTCAAATAGGAAATGCATGTGATGCATACCAGCGACAGACACCATGATGCACCCATGTCCTGATAGCCAGCGCCACTATGGTGTGCATGTAGCACATGTCACTCCCCTGCAGGATCACCAATCAGTAGACACATGCCATGGCGGAGGCATGACTGCAAAGTCATACATCACTGTCTCAGTGATGTATGACTTTGCAGCCAGACAACAACACTCTGCACTGTGTCACAATAGTAGGTCATGGGGAATGCAAGTCCTGGAGCTGCACAAGTGCACATGTACATCCCCCCACAACACATCCTCTTAACCCTCATCTGTCCAGGTCATACCTATTGGACATATGGGAGACCTGTGACACTACCCTCTGAACCTGAGCCCTCACACTCTGCTGTGCATGGGGAACAGCTGCCTGAACTTCACATTTACATGCCCCAGTCTGCATGGGCAGCTGATCAGACACCTATGTGTCACACAAGTATCGTCTCCTATGGTCACATCTCCAGTGGCATGCTGAGCCCCTACCAAGAAACTCCACAGCAGTCCTGGCGACTAATCCACAGCACACTGACACAGAGGCAGACACCTGAGGGGTCAAATCACTGTGCACAATGTGTCCTCTGATACACGGGAGTGGGAGTACAGAGTGTATTGTATGGCCTGGAGTAGGCATGACTGTCCAGCCCCACATGAATGAGGGATGAGCCCTGGACTGTAGGCAGCTGGCTAAGTATGTGTGACACACGTCATATACATACTCCTGGGGCCCAAACATTGTTCCCACCCGCAGCATGGGTGTGTGCCAGGTACCCCAGCCACATGTGGTGGATCAGCTCAGCAATTGGACCACAGATCAAAGTAACACGCTGAATACATGTCAGAATACAGGCATTGTGTAAGCAATGGACCCACCCATGATGCCCACCACAGAGTCAGGGAAACAGATGCTGTCTCCCACCTTGAGTCAAGCAAACTGCAAGGACACAGTCCTAAGTGACAGAATTCCCTGCATGTAAGGGCCACACCTGGGTATCAGATGAGGAGTGGGCAGTGCACAATAGAGGGACATGGCTCCTGGACAACATGACTGCTGTACTGTGGCAGTTCAACCTGGCCCGAGGAGGGCACATAGCATGTTAGACAGAGTACACAGTGCAGTCTTTGACTCACCCCCTCCTTGCTGCTCTCTGGCCTTCAGCTGCCCATCCAGGTCTGGAAAGACCACCGCCAGGATCCTGAGCATGTGGGGGTCAGGGTCCGTGTTCCGCCCTCCTGCGAGGAGGCGACAGCTTCAGCTGGACCCGTGCAATCCTCCGGGTCCAGCCCCGAAGGTCCTGCCACCTCTTTTGGCAGTTGCGGATCCGGCGCTTGTAGACCCTCACGGACCGGACAGCCCGGACGATGTCCTTCCAGATCTCATGCTTCCGATGGGCAGAAGCCTGTCAGGATGACAAAGTGATAAGGCCATTACTACACATGCAACATATCCGTGCATGACACAGTTGCATATACATGTCGCAATCACAGGGGCACATGGTGTACCCAGGCAGTGCACGGCTGCCCATGGACAGTTTTCCAGAAGTCACTACATGGTATCATTGCATGGGGAGTAAAACCCTGTTCAGAAGCACTGTCACTGCACCATACCTGTCCAGTGCAAGTCACTACACACTATGGGGGGTGACAACTACTCAGTGAGCCTGCTAGCCAGTGGTGTGCTGACTCTCAGCCTTGCTAGTCAGACAAAATGCACATTCAGAAAGGCAGTGCACAGAACACTCACCTGCTCCCCTGGTGTCCCATACAGCTTGCTGTACTGTGGAAGTAGGCTGTCCAGCAGGGCCTGGTTCTCTTCAAGGCTGAAGGCTGGGGCTCTCTCCACAGTACGTGCCATTGCAGGGTCCAGAGGGGCAGAGACAGCAGCAGTGCAGTGGCAGATGTCGTCCTGGAGCATGTAGTGCAGGCAAGTGGGCTCTCAGGGGAACATGCAGCAATATATATGTGCTGGAGAGGCAGATACTGTCCCTTGTGTCCAAAGTGATAGGTCCAAGTCGTTTGCATCTTCTGAATCTGGCCAATCCATGGAATAGCAGCACCAAAACACGCCCACAGCATCCTTCAAAATTTCAACTTCATGACATACATGATTTTGCAACATTGTTGTGGGTGACCAACTGATTTTCCAGCAACCGACTCGCTCGAATATTCGAAAACGCGTCCGTTGCCAGGCAAGCCCATTGTCAATGGGTGCGCACCGATCGGTCCATTGAGGTACAACGCGCACAGGGGTACAACGCTGTACTCCAGCACACATTGAAAGCAATGGGCCGGCCGGAGGTACCGATCGGTCCATTGCTGTTCAACGCGCACAGGGGTACAACGCGTACCCGCACACATTGAATGCAATGGGCCGGCCGGAGGCACCGATCGGTCCATTGCTGTTCAACGCGCACAGGGGTACAACGCGTACCAGCACACATTGAATGCAATGGGCCGCCGGAGGCACCGATCGGTCCATTGCAGTACAACGCGCACAGGGGTACAACGCTGCACTCGCGCACATTGAAAGCAATGGGCCGGCCGGAGGCACCGATCGGTCCATTGCTGTTCAACGCGCACAGGGGTAATAACGCTGCATCCGCACACATTGAAAGCAATGGGCCGGGCCGGAGGCACCGATCGGTCCATTGCTGTTCAACGCGCACAGGGGTACAACGCTGCACCCGACACATTGAATGCAATGGGCCGGCCGGAGGCACCGATCGGTCCATTGCTGTTCAACGCGCACAGGGGTACAACGCTGCACTCGCGACACATTGAAAGCAATGGGCCGGCCGGAGGCACCGATCGGTCCATTGCTGTTCAACGCATCACTGTACATGTGACTGGCATATGTCAGCATGCCTGTCTCAGATGGACATATGCCAGCCACAGATAGCTCCCAGGGAGTGAGGGGCACACCTACATCACGACAGCCTGTCCAAACCTTATCATAAGGCATGTAAGGCTGCATTTCCTATTGTGTGTATGTTGGTGTACATGTTGTCCTGTGGGTGTCACCTGTGGGCAGCCACCCCCAGGCTGTGCACGTGTTAATGGGGACAGGATCCTGGGTGTTACGTGTACGTGACCACTGTGATGTGCAACTGTTCATATCTGTGCATGTGCCATGGTCACATTTCACAGTGGTGTTTGTGCATGTCATGTCACATACCCCGTGAGTCCCATGTGGGACGGTATGTTTGAGCCAGGGTGTCCCAGTGGCACAATAGTGATGGCTCCTCCACAGTCTTTGTGCATGTAGTGTTTACAATGTCTCTGATTTCATGTGCACAATGGGAGACAGTCTCCACATCCACGTTGTGTGTGCATGGACTCTGATGTTGGTGCGTGTGTGTCACAGACGTCCATGGCTCTCCTGCCATGGCAAGTGTGGCCACCACCTGTGGGGGTCATGTTTGTTTTGTTGTGGTGGTACACATGATACTCCAGGTGATGCCAGTGTCCATGTGGCATTACAGGGTCCCTGGGAATGTGCCTGTCGTTGAGCTGTGGTGCCTGGGGCACATCTGTCCTCACATGTCACTGG